>JARFOC010000590.1:493432-511592 GCA_031763485.1 Osmoderma eremita
CGGCGCCGCTTGGATAGAACGACTAGATTTACATTAAGAGTTTCAAATACTGTAGGTTGAACAATAAATAATGTAATCACTTTCCACTATCCGATGCCGACTAGTATCAACACTCGTACACTGTAAAAACTTCTAAAAACTTGCTTGGCGGTTGGAAACTTTTATGTGGCCACGAGTATACAATTTCATTGAATTACACAGAATTTCATTACATCCCAATTAGATAAATCAATTCATGAAGTCTATTTTATTTACCTATTTTCCTATTTCTTTAACTAGGAAAATAAGCACCCTATGTTTTCTAAACCACTCTAAGCTAATTGACATTGACTTAGCTTAATTATTGACTGGTATTATTTACAAGAATGACCCTATTAGAACACCTAATGATCTTATGATGGGCCGAAATTAATAAATTTTCAGTTTACGTTATAATGTGGAAGGGTCAAAACGATCAATGATTGCCACAAGCTCTATGCAACTCAGCTCTAAACGTATTGTGTATTTCGACAGTAGAAACATTTATTATTCCCGTGAAATAATAGATCAAGTAAGGTTGTATTTTCAGCCATAATTATAATACTTCTATGCACCCAACTTTGATTAAATTTAATTGTGCTCTTGTTAATTGGATTCTATTTTTTATTTGCAGGATTACTCAATAAATCATCGCCGTTTACCGTTAACACCCAAAAAATGGATACCGAGGTTCAGCAGAATGGTTCTATAGTTCACGCCTCTGAACATACTACCACTTCGCATACCACTACAATTACTGAAGAAAGTGGGAGGATTGTAAAGACAAAAACCTTTTACGTTAGTTCTGATGGTGTGGCATCTTCGCCAGAGGATCCAGACATCAGTTTCGTAAGAAGAGACACTAAGCGGAGAAGTTTGAACAAGGACGCGTATCTAAAACTTCACAGGAACATCACCAATCGAAAAAGTATTGAAGTTCTTAAAGGAAAGTATGAAGCCTCAACGCAAGATTCCGATAAGGGTGTAGATCCAACAGAAGCTCGGGATAATAGAGGAGGCATTGAATGCAAGAGCCCAGTTAGCCCCGTTGGTGAAAAGAAAGTGGATCCAGCTAAAGCTATATTAAATTCGACCCAAAATATCGAAAGTTTGCAAAATAGGTTGTCTGCTAAATTGAGTAAAGACACAGTGGAGTCGTTGAAAGAAAAATATTCGCCATCTAATTTTGGCTATACTTTGGACGGAGTAAACTTAAAGGAAAAACCTATTTTAGGAGAAAAACCAGCGCTGCCAGTGAAGCCCAAAATCATTCCTCCACCACCTCCTAAGCGGACATCTACGCTACGCAAGTTTAACACGCAGACTTCTTTCGAATTTGAAACTGTTCCAGCTCATGAAGTGGTGTTACGCTCTTCATCCGAAGACAGTATTGAAAAGCTAGAATTTTTTATGTCCGAATTCACTATGGATTCAAAAAGGGAAGTGAAAGAGAAAAAGCGAAAGAGTAGTTTCAGAAAAATCCTTACTGGTGGTCTGTTTGGTAAAGATAAAAAAAAGAATGAAAAGAAAAGTTCTGAAGATATACCCAAAACCAAGAAAACAGAAAACGTCGTTGTTGCGGATAATGCGCAGAACGAGCAAACTTTCAACAGAAATTCTACCCAACGTCACACTATTGATAACAACTACACTAAGCAAGTGCGAAACACCGCTTCTAACGTGAACGGTGGAAATGACTACACAGATTCATCCAATGTCATTAATTTGAATGATGCTGAAAGGAGATATGCAGCAATGCACATCAACCAATTCAATAAAATTAAGGCGACATTCTCCAATCCGGAAAATTTTAATAAACCACCAGAGAATTATCAATACATACAGGAACATGATAATACATCGGCTTCCATTGATCGATATATCGATACCAGTTCTTCTTCCAATACTTTGGAATCGCTTGATCGAAGCACTTACCAAAACGCTCTAATAGCGCAAGCAGAAATGAAACAATTAAAAGAGAAAGAGCTTGGAAGAACCAAGCAGAAAAACGTTGACGTCTCTAAAAATCATGAAAACAATACAGAAACCCCACCAAGAGCTAAAGAAACTTATCAAGGTGTGCAATTAGTGAAACCGAAAGCTTTAATACCAATCAATTCCGAGAGAGCGCTTCCAAATCCCTACCATAATGGTCAAGATGGAAATGAAACCGGAAGGAAGCCATCTGAAAAGAATCTAAATACCGATGAAAAAGACTATGTCACCAAAATTCCGGTTTATAATCGGCAAAATGATTTTGATGACGTGTACTATGGGTATAGTAGCAGCAAGCGACAGCACCAGTATCAAGAGCAGAGGCCATACAGCCCAAATTTAACCAAATCCAGCACCAGTTCGTCAACACAAAATAGCCCGTCATCTCCATCATTTAGTGCCAGATCTAGTCCAAAATCGCCTACGCTAGAAGGCTCCAAATTAAGGTTACCCAGTAATAGAGAAAAGGTAAATCTCCAACCAAGAATAAAATCTCCGATACCACAACCGAAGATAAGTACGGAGAAAATAATTGCTACAGAACTCCTGAAAAATAAATCTGAACCTAAAAACCTTCAAAATCATCAAATAGTTGAAGATGGTCAAAGAGGAAAGATATATGAACCTAAACCTGTAAATAGTGTGTTGGTACGGCAAAGCCCTGTGCCTGCCATGAGAGTAAAGTCTCCTGAAACCGTTTCGACAGTGAACCCTTTTGAAGCTGCTAAATGGCACCAAAAGCAGCGAGAATTTGCAAATTCACCAACTATAAATGATTCGTCGCAGGTTGTGACTGACGCAATGGTTCACGCGGATCCTGAACTGAGAAGAAACAGCTCGAAGTACTCCTCCCTACCAGTCACAATGCGAAGACCTAACCAGGAAATGGTTAACATGAGACAAAAGCCAGTAACTCCAGTTAAGAGGGTTCCATCTACAGCTTCATTGCAGCAATCACCACAAAAACACGAAATCAGGCAAAGTGTGGAATTATATTGCTGGAAGGAAATACAAAAGCTTAAGGAAAAGCAAGATCAAGAACTAAAGTACCAATTACAATACACTCCATATGGTTACGTGGAGGATCCCATAATACAAACGCGATCACGCAGCGTGGAGCCAAATCAGCAAAGAAGTACTAAACGGAGCACGAGCTTACCAAGGGAAGCCAGGCCAAACCTAAACTCCAGGATGTACTACAGAGAGCCAATTCCAGAAAATTGCCCGATAATGTATCAGCAAAATGATATCTACGTCCAAAAGAATCCGAATTTTGTTCGAAGTTCACCGCAGAGGGGCACCATATCTGGGACCGTAACACCACAGCCCTCACAAGTGTATGAAGGTTATTATTCAAATTCAGGGGATGTACCTTACAGACCAATATTCTATAGAGGAAGCCTCAGTCCTCAGATGCAACAGGAATCGCAGAGGGATTTGCAGAAAAAGGTCAGTTTTACTGGTAATAGAACTCCAACGTTAGAACAATCTTGGCCTACCAAAAATGGATACGTGCAGAGTCCTCCGCAAAGACGACTGGACAAAACAATATCTGTTGGTGATGATGATGTCTTCCTGAGGGATTCACAAATAAAACAAATGAACGAACAAGTACAGAAACAGCTGGTCAGGAACGGACAATATTCTACGAGGGATTCATTGATGTCTTTGCCGCGGCAACCGAATGTCGATGAATCTGCTTACAATACTAGAACACCCGTTCAGAATAATCAAATCTATGTGAGCAGACCGCAGGAGCAATTGATTACTGAACCTACTTACGTCACAAGACAAAATAAGCAAAACATCACTCAATTATCAAAGCAGAAACAAGAAAATCTGCAAAATATCTACGGAACAAGACAACAACCTGATGCTGATCCTTTGTATGTCAAACAAAATTATGCGATGCGTAATAATCAGCAATTAGTTCCCGTGCAAGATGTGATGAGCAATGGTTCAATTATGAACGAAGCTATTTACGGATCTAAACAGCAGTTGGCACTTGAAAGATATTTTCCAAATAATAATTTGGTTGTGGATTCGCCGTATGGAACCAGGCGAATTTTAACTACCGGTCCAATAACTACAGTCACTAAGCAAGTAACTGTGACTAATAAAGTTTGTGATATGTACGGGAACATCCACGAAAATGGTAGTAAAATACCAATTTCGCCAACGAATCCTGCTCAGATCCAACAAACCGGAGTGATTTATGGTCAATTGCAAGGAAACATTGTGGGTAGGCCACCTCAGCACCAGAGTTACAATCAAATGCCGACGAATTTCGTTAGAGGAAACAGATTAACAGCAAGCGCCAACGACATGTATAAACGATATCCGAATGATCCGAGGTACCGTGATGTTCATTCCTTCAATCCGAACGGACCATTGCCTCCAACCCCGAACGACAGCAAACTGCATCTGCTGACGTCCAGGAAAACCAACGCAAATAGAACTCATCCGCATATTTCAGATACTGAGAGCGAAACGAGTGAAATTAGGAAGATTATGAACCGGGATTACATGGGCGGTAAGTAGCAATGAACGACTTACAAGAAATTCAGAGGAAGACTGATAAATTCCCTAACGAAAATAGGCTGTGTTATTTTTATGTCGTTGAAACTAAATTTTGTACTATTTACTAGATGTTTTTATTTATATTGAAGGAATGATTGGTGTTATTTACTATTATTTTTACCATGATAGAAATAAATCGATATACCTACGATAAAATTTATTCCGAATTTACTAGATTTATTGCTTGGTGTGTAAATCAATAAACCATTTGTATTGATTTCATCAACTCGTGGAGAGTGCCGAGAACTTAGCCAATACTTCAACGTAGAGAAATCGCGCTTCTTAATTACATACATGCTTATCAGCTTCCGCTTTTCACCTAGACGCAATTTTGCATTAACTTACATCTAACACAAATGCTCGATAGGCCCTTATAGGTGCTATGCTACTGTAATTGGATTTTACGTAAAACGGGAAAGCTGCGCGCAAAGCGCGCCGGGTGAATTGAATATGTCGAATAACATCAATGGCTAATTAATCTCTTTTACATTGCTAATGACTTGTGTTAGGATAAGAATGTCAGTTAGTCTGGTTTAGAGACTACTCTAATATTTCTGATCAAAATATTTCCATGTCTGGAATCGTAGTTCTGAAAATTTATGTTAATTTTACCTAGAATGTTATAAATTGATTTGATCTAAAACTTTATCAAAAACAGCAAATTTCTAAAAAGAAAATGATGTAATCGGCACACGTATTACACAGTGGGCATGTACAAAAGGTGTTTAGTGAAATTATGGATTGAGAGTTCTGGGAAAAATGAGATAACACCGGCATAAACTTGTATTGATTTTTTCCACTAATAAAACGACAAAGTCCTTCCTGTTTTCCGGTAAAAATAGGCGTATGCTTATCGTCAGTAAATATCGAGTTTTATTACTGACGATAATAATAAATTATCTTACCGCATATTAGCTGGGATTTACTGAATGATTTGTATAACAAATCGCCCAACATGAAAATACAAGTGTTCTTATTAATAAAAAAACTATGACTATCCAGAAAGGGTAAGGGTATTTGTAAATTCAATAAAAAAAAACACTACAAGTCAGAAAAATATTTTTTTTAATCGTTAGACAAAGTTTAGGGAAATGAAGTGCCAAAGATTATGTTGTCCAAATGTTGACCCTCACGCTGCTGGAACACGGAAGTTGGCCGCGACGCGTCTAGACATCTCTCTGGGAACGGCGGCCATTTCAGTGCGAACATCGTGCTTCAATTGCAGTAGGGATCGTGGTTTGTTTGCATACACTTGCTCTTAAGGTATCCCCAGGAGAAATAATCAAGCGGTGTAAGATCGGGGCTTCTCGGGGGCCAGTTGATGGTGCCTCGATGAGAGATCACTTTTTCCGGGAAAGGTTGATTGACAACCTCAAGTGATTGGTTTGAGGCGTGGCAAGTGGCTCCATCTTGTTGAAACCATGTTGCCACACTAAAACCGTCAAACGCCTGCAGTTGTGGAACCAAAAAGTTTCTTAACATGTCGCAATATTGTTCACTGCTTACCGTGAGTGCTCGCCCTTCCGGTCTTCAAAAAAATAAGGCCCAATGATGCCCTCGCCAGACATGGCGGCCCACACAATAACTTTTGGACTATGTAATGGTCATTCATGTTTCTGTCTCGGATTTTCGTTGGCCCAGTAGCGGCAAATGTGTTTGTTTTATGTGACCACTTAAGTGAAAGTTGGATTCGTCACTAAACAGAATGTTTTGGGAAACGTTGAAGCATTTCATTTGCAAAATTCAGCCGGAGAGCATAGTCGGTAACGTTTAGGTTTTGTACAAACTGAACTTTGTACGCTGTAAGATGTAAATCTAACAGTGCAGCCGTGCCCCTGTAAATTGTGGCGTTACAAATACCTTTTCCCCTTTCTGGACACCCTGTATAATGAATTATTTTTAATATCAAATAAGGGCGGTAATGATTTGCTCGTTAGAATTCACTGATATATTATATTATACAGCCACCCCTTATTAAACGACTAAATGGTAAGAATCAAACGCGGTCGTAAAGGGGGGAAAATTGTTTATGTAAATAGTTAGTTGTTCTTAAAACAATAAGCTATTTAGTAATACCACAGTATATACCTCACACAGTAAATTCACTCATTGAAAATATTGAAATAAAACTGCAACTCGCGCATCTAGGGACTCAGGAGGTGATTGAGCAGGATCGGATTGACACAATATTGGAGAAGCGAGTAACGGCGCTACCAGCGCTACGGCTTGTTTACAAACAATGACACAACCTATGAAACCACCTCGGCGGGGCACGTCCGCCACATATTGTATTGTGTCGTTAGCGTGGCTTTGTGTCTCAGCGTCTCTAGCAGAGTATTTACAAGTGTTCCATAATCAAATTTAACTTCAATATATAGATAGTATCTCTAATCTTAATTTAATAAAAATAGTTTTAATTTTTTTTAATGTTTACAAAGCCAATTGGGTATTATTTGAAAACGGCTTATATTGTGGTTCACCTAATTGTTTACTTATTTTTGGGCAAATTAAAGGATAAGGGCTTTTTCAAATACATTTACTAGACACATAGTATGCGTTAGGCACTATAACTATTTCTTGTTCCTTACAAATAACACTTGTTAATTATTTAAGGGCGTCATTAGGTAGGTACTTAATGATTTTATTTTAAATGTAAAATTGAAAGCAAATATTATTGAAATAAAACCTGTAATTATGAATATTACATGTTTACACAAGTAATTTCAGTTTTATTTAAAAGCAGCAGTTGTTGTTCACTTTATTGTTTAGTAATCTCTAGGAAAATTAAAGGATTACTAGCATTATCTAGGTAAATCACATTCACGAGTCGCATATAATATGCATTAATTTATCAAAACATGTAAATTATAATACCAATGTTTGGGCATTTAAATTCAATTTGAGCTGTTCCCTTTTATTTTGTCCAATATTGTGTCAATCCGGTCCTGCATATAACCCCTGAGTACCTCGTGCGCAGTTCGATGCGCGAGTTGCAGTTTTATTTCAAAAGATCAAAGGTGCCGACAGGAAGTAAAACTACTGGTAAGGTATACACTGCGGTAATACGTTTGCTTTATGAATTGTTCCTAATTAAAATTAATTTAACTTTTACTGAAAAAAATTATGTATCAAATGAATGAACGTTCCTTATAATGATTAGTTATTATTACTACTACAATTATTTATGTAACAGTGTAGTAGACATTTAGCAAAACCTATTGCACGTGCTTTTTGTTTGTATATTTAAGTCCGTCTTCCTCAGAATTTTCTTACTATCATGAATTGAAGCCGCTATTATAGATTACTGTACATTGTATTGTGTAGTTTTTATCAGTATTAAATATGTTAAATTGCTTGATGTAATTGCAAAAGAAAACTTTCTTTATATTTTTAAATATTCTGGAAAAGCATATCCATATTATTGTAAAACTATTTATTATTTTAACAGATCCTTGTTGTTTGTATTTAGTGTAACTATATTTAATATTATGTGTTTTTACTTGTAATAAACATATTTGGAAAAATCCTTGGTTTTATTTACCGCTATGATTTTCTCGTTCAGTTATTCTACGTTAATAGCACCTTCAATTCTTGATAAGATTGTTTTTAGTTTCGCTTCTCTGAACTACATAGGTGCAATATTATACAATAATAACCCGTATGGCGTTATAAAGATAAGAGATAATAAACTTTCCTACACAATACCGCACATGGTATTTGTAACAGCAAATGTAAACGCTAGATAAATGATGCACACAGTACATATTTTATCAGTAATTTTTATCAGTTGCCCTACGCAGGAATTTTAGTCATTGTTAGGTCAACAATTGATTAGGAAAGTATTTTAACTGGGCTGGATTTTGCGAACCCTCTGCTTTTGCTTTTAGGCTAATTGTAAGACTTATATCATCTACTTAGTGCCAGTTAAAATATTTGTAATTAGTGATATTATGCTATGCTGATGGATTTACTCTTATATTTACCAGCTTTTGGATCTGACTGTTTCTGAATGGATTAATCGAAATAGGATTCTACTGCTTTGCTTCTTGCGTCAGCTAGTTTAACAACTCTTTTATTTATCTATTTAAGATTTCTATGATTTTAAGGTACTAATGGGAAACAGGCGGTCCAGAGATCTTCACTAATTCATTATTAAACACACACCTGAGGGAAAGCACCATTAATCACACATCCAATCGAAATGAAAATACTAACATCTTTATAACAAAACATGTATTGAAAAGTTACCAAAATTCTTTTAATTATAGTTTTTCCCATATTGTTGATTGCATTTTATTAAAAATCAGTTTCCTCTTCTTTATCTTCTGCATGAATAGTGCGGTAATCACATGAGAAGTTATTAAATGGTATATATTTAAGAAACTACCTAAAGCCAGATTGGACTATTTGAGGCTATCTGAACTTAGAAACTCGTTCCCGCATTTGTCCTTACTCTATTGACATAGTGGAATGAATAGATATAACTTGGCTAGGAACTTCAGTGCGGAATAATTAAGATCCTGGAGGAGATCTAACTATTTCCGACTCGCCAAAGCTAGAAAGCTCCTGCTTCCTCGAACAATTCAGTATCAGTAAAGTGAATAACGTGCTTGGAATACTAATCTATTCTGTACGAATGAAATACAACTATTGGATACAAATGCCCAAAAGAATAAAACAAAAAGGAGGCAATACAAATTGTACTTTAAATTATATTCTTCTTATTAACATCTTTTTTTATATAAAAATACGTTATTTGTAATTATTCATTACAGGTACATTGAATACATGTACAATTTAAAATCTGATTGTTGTATTGGTGCTAATGTAGGAAGAAAGAATATTTTTATAAGAAATGATTATCAGTAAGTGCATTAGTGTGAAACTTATGAACTCTCAATTTTATCTTTTATCATTTTAATAAGTTACATATTTTTATAGAAAAATAACATAATTTGTATAAAGGAAGTATCTACTAAACACACTACCTACCTAGCTGTTCAGAAATGGATAACCAAATCAATTGTTGAATCTGAATAGAAAGTAATGTGTTTGTATATTGTTTTCTTGTCACTAAGATGCACAGATCTTGTGCAAGCCTTCGGTAAATGGTAAATGGTCCAAGGTTTTCTCAAGTTAGTTTTGCTCCGTGCTAATATCCAATTGTTAACTTTTGAAAAAGTTCTTAGTAGGTATTTCTTTTCATTTTAGTTATGAATTTATAAACGGATAGAAGAAAGAAAGAAGTAAGAAAGCTATCTACGTCAACAGCTAAATTTTGTAGCTTTTAGAAAAAGTATATTATCTAACATTTAGCAGATCTATCATCTGCTTATGCATTTTCCAAACACCTGCTCTGTTAAAGTTTACTTACCGACAAAAATTGATATTTTGATTGATATTTTTGTAAATGTGCGTTCTTTTTTCAACCCTGTTAAATCATTGGAAAGTTAGCCATGGGGATGTAGAAAAGGTTGGCACCACATTACCCCAGCATTGATTCCCGAATATATTCCTAGGTAATGTTTTGAACGGTAAATGCTGAAAAAAGGTTTTATCTCCATTAATATTTGCTTGATTATCTACTGTCACCGGCATATAGGAGAAATTTTTGTATATACTTTTACTCACATATGGTGTTTCCCAAAACTAGCATTTTCTCTTTAGCTAAAACACCATGCACGTTCTTATCCATATGGGTAGATTAAGAGGCGCGATATTGAAGCAAAACATGCAAAATTGATAGGACACTTTGTTTAATAGATAACAGAACAACTAAGCAAACATTACATGCAATGAAGTAGAAATCCTTCTTAAAAGAATCGTTGTCGACAATGATCTCAATAAGCATCTAATTCCAACAAAAACTCGTTGTCAAAATTGAACGTGTTTAACTTTGTTTTCGAATAGCTTAGGAATCAATTTGTAATATCTTTTCCTATACATATAAGTTCATTAGTAACACCCATGTACAGCCTGAGTATATTTTTTTTCTCACAACGCTGAAGACGATCTAGTTTTCTATTTTCCCAACAGCTGTTGGGGTGTACTGTAAGGTGCGAGAGGTATTTGTAGCGCAAAGGAAATCTTTAAATAACGATGTATTGTTCTACTATTAAAAAACCACTGGACGCCAGTTATTGTTCGAAGAGTTTTTGATTGTAATTTTTGAACCTTCAGAATGTTTGTTGGACTAGCGGTGCCTCACAGCTGAACGCCGCGCTGTAGGACCACACGGGTTTTATGATGACTTCATATACATTCCCATTGTTATATAAAGTAGGTTTAGAATCACATCCAATCAGCCAATACAGTTTGGGGAATTTCAAACTAAGTTCCTTTATTTTCTTCGGAAATTTGGTCTTTCCAATCGAGTCTTTTGCCTAAGTACCTACCTAGATATTTTGTGCTCCTAAGTTGCTACAATTGAGGGTAACATTTTGCTATGTCTAGTTTCGCAGTGTAAAGGTGACATTGTGCCGCGTTATCCTTCACTTTCCAAGTTCCTAGCCAGTTTTAGGTATTATATAATCCTGAAGTTTCTCAGACGCAAATCTAGAAACCTCGTTAGCCGCTGCCATAAGCGTATCATCTGCGATAGTTACAGTGAAGGTATTGAGCGTGTATATCTACTGAAAACAGATATACCTGGAGCAACTGGAGTACTCCAGATTGGATACGGTAAACATCAGTTACCTCTGTATTTTACCACCCGTCAGCTACATACGATCCTAATACCAGCTAAAATGGAGTTGGAAATAGAGTATTCAATTTCCTTAGTAATCTCCTGTGCCAGACCTTATCGAATGCTTGCACGGCAGCCAAAAAGGCCGCGAAATTTTTCGATTTTTTTGCACCCAAACGAGTTATTTATTTGTTCTACGACGCAATGGTTGAGTGTTCTTCTCTAAATCCGAATTGGTGTCCAGGAAGTATGGCAATATGATGGAACCTCAATTTTTTGAGAAATAATTTTTCAACGAGTTTAGACAGCATCGGTAGCGAGCTGATTGGCCTATAGGATGTCATTTCTTCGACAGGCTTGCCAGGTTTTGGCACCAGGATTGGCACCATCATTCCAGTGGAAGGTTGTACTCCCACTGAAGTAGGAAACATCCCGATCTTAATATGGCATTAAAAAAATTCTGATTTCTACGCCAAGCAGGCATCCATTCAATTATTTCACCAGTCATGAGATCGTACACAGGTGTCTTTCAAATTCGCCCTTATTATAGTTTTAATTTCACTATGGATGCAGCGTTTGATGGGAGGTGGTATTTGAAATAAAAGTATGGTCTTTGAGGTGATTTAATTTTTTCCATTGAAAGTCATCTCATAAGAAAAAAGTTGGAAAACCACAGCGAGGTGACCAGAAAAAAACTTAAACTTCAGCCTTTGCTTTATCAGTTCCAGCCCAGTTTGATGTCGCCTTTTCTGATGGTATGAAGATAATCTTGTTTATTAGTATTTCGTGGCTTCGGACGGTGCCTGCCCTCAAGATTTCTGCACTGTTTTTTTTTATATTAGAAAGAAGCTCTATCAGTTCTTTGGTTGCCTTCTTGAGTTTAGTCTTATCTTGGGGAGACCTGGTAACCATCAATTTTTTTCTTATTTTCCAAGATGGATTTGTTTATTATTCTTAAGCAATTCATTGCTTTAGGATGTATGTTATCCGCTGGCTTCGCTTTCTTTATTACGTAAATATTTAACCGGAGTAAACAATTACACAATTAATTGTTATCTATTTGCCTGACGTACTTTTATTTTATACAACAAAAATATTCTAAATGCTTAATTCGTATTTTGTGTGTAGTGTAGCTATTTTAGTTTGTTTTTGACAAACACCCTGAAATTCCTTTTCAGCGGTTATCTCCTTATAAATAAGCCGCCTCCCGTACCCACACGCAAACATTTTCTCAATGAGTTCACGCCTGCCAGTCGATAAAGCTTCTGGCACTCGCAGCGTTGATAGAGGATCTGTCCCTAAAGGCGCGGTCGCTCATCGCAAAAGGCTTAATCTTCGACTTTATTATGGGCTCATTACAACAGTTAAGGGTTAAAGATTAAGTATGATCAACAGACAGATCGCACAGGAGAAAAAAGTAGGTGCCCGTGTACATATACACCCGGGTAAAAGGGCGTGATTGCTCAGGCAGGGCGTTCACCCCTTCAGTTGGAAAGCTCGCCGCTAGCTGCCAGTAGCGCTTCAATCGATTATCCTGTGTAGTTACGTCACGGATGCTGTAATCTAGTCAGCGAATTCCATGGCCCCGCTGTTTCTGATCACGGCCTAACGTTACGCTTTGGCCTAATAATTTAAGCCGTTTTAGTAAATACAGTGCTAAAAATTCGGTGCGTACGTAAAAACTGTTAAGATTTCCCGTCTAATTTCCGCCGACAATTCGAATTTTCGGTGGTGTTATTACGTTGAATACATCTCTGTGTATGTTGGTTCTCGTAAGTATCCATTCGTAAACAAACCCTGCTTTTTAAAAATGCAACGAGGTTCTAGTTCAAAATTTACAAACTACGCATTTGGCATACGGATACTGAAAATTTTCTTTGCACAATTTTAATGTTTGAAACTAACGAATTTCCTTTTTGCAAATTTTATTACCATGTGCTTTTGTTGCAATTTACAACATTCACGGTGGTCGAATCATCTCAATAACAATATTTTATTCAGAAAATTTGACTTGAGATTTGCCACATCCAAATTTTATTCAAAAAAGTATTGCTCATTAATAAATTATTTAACGAACTGCTGAATTTAAACACACTAGAATTTATCGTATATATTTACTGCATATTTTTGGATATAAAAATTGTGTTGAAAATAGTTATAGCTATTGTGCCTAATAAAAATATTTACAATTCAGCTGTAATTTTAATAATGACCAGGAAATTTAAATTTTGTTGTATAAAATATTGCTTACTTCTTCGCTTAATTACCTTGCCTTTAAAAGAAATCGCGCGAATGTTTACATAGTTGAATAATTGCACTTGCACAGCTAGATAACAATATCTGCCCCATTTTATCATATATTATTCCAAATTCCTTGCATCAATTAGAATTGCCCAATAAATGGATTATTACACCACGTTTATAATCTCCCAGATATTGTTTGATGTTATTGCTTTAAATACTTTGCTTGTACAAATGCTATTTAGTTAATACGTGTACTTGTTAGATATATGTAATAAATACATAATAGTAAAATTTTTTCAATAAGAAAAAATTAAAAAAAAAACAACTGTCAGAAGTGGGATTCGAACCCACGCCCACAGAGTGGACTGCGACCTGAACGCAGCGCCTTAGACCACTCGGCCATCCTGACACGTATGAAACGATTTTCCTGTAACCATTTATCTACGTGTCTGATATCTTTAAATAGAAAATGCTTTTCAATTTAAAAATAACACATTCTAATGAACAAAACTCCACAAGGTGGAAATATTATTATTTTACATGTATAATTTTTGACGCTACTATTAAAAACAACAAATATTTGATCTTGCTTGAATAAATAATCTAGCTTGTGGTTGCGATAAAAATAAATAAGTAGTTAATTATCCTTACATATAATTCAACATTTTTTAGCACTCTGTTTTAATTTAATAAATACTGTTATATTAGTAATGTAAAGAGACCGTAAATATTTGAACACAATCAAACAGGGCGGGGAATGTTAATTTCAAAATTAATTAATGAAACTCTGGCTTGTACAAGCCATGCGTATTGTTTGCCAAATACCAAAATAATTAATTTCGCCCAACTTCTGTTTAAAGTATTTCATTTCTGTTGTTAATACCCATTCCAAAGTTGCCATATTGAAATATTAATGTTGTAAACGAGATATAACAGATTTCTTATTCAAAATAATTAAACGAAGTTGTAAGGCGAATGTCTTATGATTTCTGGTATTGTTCAACGTGGCTGACGAATTTCATATTTAATAAAGGAAAAAGAAAGGCGTCTAGAAATTCCGGGCGCATTCGTTCTAATTAAATATTAAAGGCACTCTAATTACAACTGACAAAAGTCTTGTCTTAATTGATGTAGCGGGACACTTTTTTAATGACTGCGGAAACAAAGTTGCAGCAATTCAATGTATCATCCATCTTTGTGTCGAGTAAGCATTTATGTATCTGCATTTGTAAGATTAGAAATACAGAGACTGAGAAATCCGATTGTGCCGAAATTTAAAAAAATGTTTATTGATGATTAATACATTGAAATGCTTCCGTTAAGGTATTTCCAATTTATTTCATAATTTCCACAAATTCTATAGACGAGATATGCTGCTTGTTGAGGCTTAAATTTTCTATAAATATATTTTTACTTGAAACGTCTGTGGATATTTTAAAACGTAACATCTATATACAATTCACGAATCGCTAATATCTACACCTGTTTTATATAATTCTAATTTACTAACATAACAGTGCACAAATGCACATTTGGCAATATTTGCGATATAAACAGATAATATTTCTATCGTCTCATAATCAGTGCAGCCTCCATAGACTATTGGTCTTCTATTTTCATCTGGTAGCGTGACCATAAATTAGATGCTTTTTTGAGAGCGCCAACTTTACACCCTACTGCAATACGCGATCGTAAAATTATTTTGAGCGTACATACATAGGTATACAGGTTGCCCATTTTCTATCTCCGTATATGGGTAACTTTCGTAATATTAGAGATACAAAATCAGTTAAATGGACAAAGTTGCTCAGAAAATGGAGTTCTAGTTGATTGTGTCACATTTGTTACCCAGTGCAAGGTTTGTGAAATATTCAAGAGGAAATGAAAGCTTCCAAAAACTTCAACGTCAAATATGTTCACAACTCCCTTAAGATAAAATAAAGGTGAAAACTGTGTCTAGTACAGTTTTTTATGTGCGCTCTTCATTTTGGAAATATAATACAAACTTGTATTTTTTAAAAATGGAAGTCATAGTTGGCCATGGTGCCATTATAATGCTTATTTTTTTCTGATTTCATTGATATAACATTTGGCATAGCTATCTCTTTTAGATTTTGACTTGCAGTGAAATAAGGAATTATTGTTTCTAATAATTAGGAAAATACTCAACTAGGTTTTGAACATATTTTATTATGAGAAAAATAATAAAAGGTTAAAGAGGGAATATGAAAAAAGAACAAAATAAAACTGAGCAAAAACATAAGGGAGTAAACAAAAGCGAACGGCCTTATTGTAACTTATTCAGTAAGTGTTCAAAAGATCCTCCATTAGTACGAATACACATTTCACACCTCCTCACAATTTCAGTTTGACCCCCATGTAAACTGTGAAGCCTGATACTTCTTACTGCCGTCATCACACTAACCTTTAATTCCTCGATGTTGTTAGGTTTATTCATTTATACTTAATTTTTTACGGCACCCATAAGAAAAGATCTAGAGGTGTAATGTCTGAAGATCTTGCTGGCCAGAGAATTGTACCATTACCAATCTAGTTAGGAAAGCGCTCCGAAGGATAACTACACACAGCTCGGCAATTATGAGCAGGTGCACCATCATGCTGGAAGTATTTTAAATTTTGCATCAAATTTAGTGGTATTTCATCTAATATGTCTTCCAGTGCATTACGTAAAAAGCGTAAATATCGTTCCCCATTTAAGTTGTATTCATAAAAATATGGCCCCAATATTTTTATACCAAAACTGCCGCACCACACATTTACGGAGAACACACGTTGATCTCTCCTTTCGGTAGTAAGGTGAGAATTATTTTGAGACCAATAAATATTGTTGTTTCGATTAAATATGTCATTATTTCTAAATTTCATTTCATCCGTACATAAAATTGTATTAGAAAACCGGGGATTATTATGTGTTTCTCTCAAGAACCATCTAGCAAAAAATAATTCTCTTTTATGGTCTTGAGCATATAACGTCTGACTAATGCTGCATTTAAATGGCTTGTATTTATTTTTTGTTTAAGAATTGGGCGAGCTTTTTCTGTGGAAACTGCACATTCGCTTGAAATCCCGCGTGTGGATGTTTTCGGTTTGAAATTTACATAGCTAAAACCCTTTCCTTGTCTTCCGGTCTAAATTTCCTTGCTTCAGTACATGGTTTACTAAAGGCTTCCTATTTAATTAAATTGTTTTCCAGCTTAGAAAATAACTTCTTATTAGGCTGCCTCCTTTCCATGTAGCGTTGGTGATACATTTCACTAGCTTCAATGCTATTTCGATTGCTAGCACAATAACAAAAAAGCATATCATTCTCTCTTGGTAGCTATACATTTTCTGAATTTGTTGAATAAAACTACGAAAAAGACTTATTTGATACTCATTTAACTTACTGAGCCTTTAATTCTTGACAAGTACATGTGTTTGTCTGCCGTGTTAGTTAGTCAAAGCCTACTTATGAATTAATAGAAATAATAATTGTTTATTTCACTAAAAATCAAGATCTATAAGAGATAGCCACATCAAATCAATGAAATCAGAAAAAAATAAGTATTTAAATGACACCATGGCCAACTATGGCTTCCATTTAAAAAAATACAAGTTTGTGTTATATCTCCAAAATAAAGAGTGCCACGGATTTTTAAACCACATTATTAGATTCCACATAAAAACTGTAATAGAACCAGTTTTCACCTTTATTTTATCTTTTGGGGTAGTGAACATATTTGGCGTTGAAGTTTTTGGAAGTTTTCAATTTTTCTTGAATATCTTACAAACCTTGCACTGGATAACAAATGTGACACTAGCATCTACCATTACTCTATTTTCTGAGTAACTTAGTCCATTTAACCGATTCTGTGTCTTTAATATTAGGAAAGTTACCTATATATATACGGAGATAGGAAATGGGTATACGAAGTCACAACAGTTATATTTAATGGGAAGCTTTCAAGTGCGTTGCACATATGTAATTGTAAACGAAACATATTTTCTACAAACTTTGTATATACTCAGATAAAATTTAAGAGGATGACTATACTGATGGCTGTTTAAGCATTCAGAATTTAATCGCATCACCCTTGCCTCTCGTAAAATAAAAGTAATATCTGGGACCCGTACTTACTCGACTGTAAACGGTTTTGTGATAATTTGCCGTTTCCTAATCGGCTTTCGCGTGTACTGCCCGGTAATCTCATTTTCATCTTGGTCGACGGATTCTGTAATTAATCGTAGATAGATAGAAAATTGCGCCGACGTCACATCCGTAATGGATCGTTGACAATGGCACCGTTTGTTTTTGAAACGGTGGCCGTATCCATTTGCAGCGGCTAGAATTAATTAAATGCAGTCCATGCATTCGGCGAACTGCCCCTGACGTGAGATTAATAGACGCGAAATCGGCGCAAAAATTATAAAGAGAATGGAAATACACTTACAGTGAGTCACGAAAGTTTTCATACACCTCCCAAATGTTAAAGAACTTCAAATCTAAACATTGTATACTAAGGCAATATTTTTATTTCTTTTTAAAACAGTTACATCATGGAAGCATTTATTATTTAAAACTAGGAAACAATACAATAAATATTATAAAACCTAACGTCACGAAAGTTTTCATACACA
>JARFOC010000590.1:520268-571418 GCA_031763485.1 Osmoderma eremita
TAGAACACACGCACTACCTTCCCCTCTCCTTTCACTCCCTCTACCACCTATTCAAAGAAACACATGCAACATTTTTCGCGCTTTCGCCTCGACTGGTACAATTCCAAGAGATGACCGCACTTCGTCTACAAAGGTATTGTTTAATAGTTCATGATAAAACAAAAACAAAAAGTACTGAGTGGCGACCGCAACGCTGTTCGAAGGCACGTTTTTAACCGTTGAAAATAAATGAAACTGCTGACAAAAAGACCGACGCCGTTTTTTGAAAAAGGTTGGAATACATTTCCGTCTTATTGGTTAGGAAAGGGCTTAATATATGCAAATATTCATAAAAATACATATGATTTAATTAAAAGGAAGATCTGTAATAGATACATGTTTATACTGATGCCATATTATTTTGCTTAGTATGGAAGAGACAATTTAGGGAAACGAAAAATATGACATAAAATATGGTGAGACCAACTATACATTGGTGTCACTTTCGGAGTTGCGCATCCGCGTTTGGAATATTGGCTCCATGACTAGACATGGCGCTGAAAAAGCGCAGCACCGGTGAGTCGACATATTAGCATATGCTATGCTAGGATTAAGGATCAACGCGATGAAGACGAAGTACATGAAGATAGGTGGACGGGAAATTAAGGGAAAGGTAAAAATTGAAGAAGATGCTTTTGAAACTGTTAACAATAGTAAATATTTGGGAGTAAACATAAGCAGGAGAGGGGACAACCTTCAAGAAATAAAAGAAAAGGTACAGCAAATGAATGGAACATTTTACGCCAACAGAAAGACATACACAAACAAACAACTTACGAAGAAAACAAAAATGAAAATGTATAAAACGTTATTAAGGCCTATTTTAATCTATGCGGCGGGTACAATGACGCTGACAAAAGAATGAGAAAAAGTTCTTCAACCGGCAGAGAGAAGAATAATAAGAAGTATGATGGGAGGAGAAAGAGAAAATGGATTATATAGGAGAAGAACGAACCGAGAAATATGAGAGGATTTGAATGGGGAAGCGGTGATAGGATTTATAAAAATGCAAAGAGTAAAATGACTGGGACACATATACAGGAAAAGACCAGAAGAGCAAGTGCGAGCAATAACGGAATGGCAATTGGGAGGAATGAGACCACGAAGAAGACCAAATACCAAATGGAGGGACGAAGTGGAGGGAGATTTAAGAAAAGCGGGAGTAAGAACAAGATGCAGGGCGATTTTCGAAGACAAAAAATGGAAGGAGGTAGCAGTCAGAGTGAAGTACGTCTACGCAATGTAGAGGATTTGGTCCTGATCCAACCGGAGGGAGGATCTGGGAAGCTTCCTTATGGAAGCCGCGAAGCCCCGTTAGGGGTGTGGAACCATATATATAATACATACGCTGTGTGCAAAAAAAATATGCGAGGACCCTAAATAGTGGCTAATCGGGAAAGGTTCGACAAAGGAAATTGATATGCCATGGAAAGGGCAAGATGCACATCGAAGACAAGTGATGCCTCAATGTTAAGAAAACCGATCCCGTGGAATGGGAAGTGACTAAGATAAAGTAGGATATATCGTGGGAGGGAGATGATTAGATAATTAGGATGTCAATTTCTGAAATGTTATTACATTATAGGTCGCGCTTTTATATTTAGAAAATTCTTGCAATCCGTAGAATATCAGAACAATCAATCAACAGAAATATATTATCGTGAACTTAATTTAAAATAACTTTACTGGAACCTATCAAAATTAACGAAGTGCTCTGAATAGTTTCTTCAATACAATCAATATTATTGTGGTCTTCCTATACTTTTCAAAAACATATCCATTATTGTCCAGAAACCGTTCTATCAATTATATTTGCAAGCGTGTGTATGAACAAGGATGAAGATGTACGAAAAGAGATGGGATACGTACATAAATTCTGCCGATTTTACACTTCGTCCTTGGTATTTTGCAAGTGCTACACACCAAGCTCCGACAGATAACATACCTATAAAACGAATGGGAATTGTTGACAGAATGAAATGTTGGCGTTTTACCCGGAAAAAGGATATTCCATAGTGTAGTAGGATCATGTATGGTGGTTATTGACGTCATCTACGTCTGACCTATATATGTATGACATTTTATTGGAGAAAATTGTTACAGCTCCAGAATAAAATCAATACGAACACAACACATGTATGTATGCACATACATATGTATATGAGTTCGTGTGTAGATTTAACGTTTCCAGGCATAAATACCCTCGTTGTATGTACATACTACATCAGATTGGATTTATTAAATTGGTATTAAAATTAAGTGTATATATTAGTATAAGTAAATAAGAAGTTAAAGTAAATATGAAGTTAACTCAAAAAGTCAAAATTAATAGAGCGTAATCTTATTGCTATTGAAAAGATGGTTAATAAATTATGTTTTTAAAGAGATATATTGTCTTGAGCCTTACATTTAATGTACTTCATAAAATTACAATTTATATATATACATATATATTATCTACAAAAACATTATTCCCATTTTCCTTCTTGAAAATCTGGTGCGTATGGTTCAGCTTACATCCGGTGTTCCGTTTGTAGTATTCAACATCTTTTGTATATAGTTGCTCAACAATATTTGCGTTCTATCACCGCTAAATTTGCCCACCTACATATAAAAGAAAATACTGTTTGATAATTGTTTGTCAAACTTCTATTCTCAGTACGTAATAAAGCGAAATTTTAAACTGTTTTCGGAGTTAAATCAGGGCAATTCTTGTTATTTTTGAAGCTTGAAAAAACTACCAAATGCAACTAAATTTAGCAGTTGTATGGTAACAATGTATTAAATTTCCGTTTAGCTATATTTTCAGAAAATAACAGTAAATAGTTACCTTTTCTCCATTTTCTATCCAAATTAAGCTGGGGTAGCTTTTGATATCGAACTTCTGACAGATTTCATGATCGGCTGCGCAATCAAATTTGGAAACACTAATATCTTGAGCATCTGGAGATTCAGCTAATTTTTTCCATGTAGGCGCAAACCTCTATAAAACACAGTTTACAAATACGGACTCCATAACATCGATTTTGAAAAGTTACAAGAGAATGCAAAATATTAAAGTGATTTAGTCTATTGTAGTCAGAGTTGGGCATTATTTGATTAGAAATTTAATACGTAATAACCGAAAATTCTTACGATTACGGTCTTAATAATTAGAAATATTCATGGTATTCGGTATCCGTGAATGTATCAAATGTATTCATTCGTAATAATCGTTCTCAATGTTATCATGGATAGTTTTAATCATTAATGGAAATTACGCAAGTCATCTAGGTTCGTTATTCACAAATAGCAGCTATTCGTGATTCCTGTGTCTGAGTGATTAGTATGTAATGGTGATTACTGTATAATGAAATTTTCTGTATTTTGATATCTATTAGTTGTGTTTCTTTGTTATGTTTTAAATAAAACCCATACAAAAGCGTTGCAAGAAGGGTTTCCAAACACTTACAGACAACTTTTTCACTGTTCCAAATAATGATTATGATAACAAAAATTCCACAAAAACTTTAATGAATACCTTGTATATGTTTACGGTATTGTTCAGACGTATATTGGATCAAAATCGGGGTTAGACTGACGGCCAGCGAGAATAATTTGCGTTCACAGCAAATCCAAATATTTCATTCCATTCAAATTGCCGTCGATAACAAACGGTTCTATAATATTATCATCCAAACGTTAAGCTTTGCGGGGTACTGAGCTTATATTCTCTGTCATACAAATGAAAAAGTGTGTTAAGCATTTAGTTAGTTAAACTTGTCGTAGCTCAAATAAATTTCAAATAAAGTAAAGATTATCGGGGAAATAATTCCAAGACCATTTAATGAATACACAAATAATTGTCGAGTAATCACGTATACCAATTATCAATGATCGCGATGCGAATGAATACAATATTCATCATTCCATATACGATTACGAATACTTCTTGCATGCATTCCTTATATTAGCTCAAAAGAATACCAATCATATTTATTATTCATTGAACCGATTACATTTTGCCCAAGTTGATTCCAATGAGAGCTGTAATGTACTTGTTTTCTCTTTCGTTTCGGTGGTATGACGACCGATTTCGTGTTTTTAAACGACAACCATTTTGTTTGTATTGTTATTCACAGAGAGTGTGAAGAAAGTGAAAAGAAATGTCAAAATTTGGTTTATCGAACATAGCATACAGAAAAATGAATCTAACCGACACTTAAAACTCCGTCCACTATTTTTTTAAACATTTTATCCAATTTATTTGGTATTTATTTATACAGGTATAGAAAATTTTCACTTTCGATGTCGATTTCAATGTACCATTGCTAGAACGGTGCCAAATCGTACGGAAGCCCATTCCGTGATGTCGGCAGTTGTTAGGATTGCCGCAGTCGGTAGTGCACTCTCGGCGTGAAAATATCACAAATGTACGCGTGGCAGATAACTTCGAGCGCTGCACGCCCGCTTGCGTATGTATCTAGCGAAGGCAGAGTCCCCACCACTTACATATATTACATTAGCGACTACGACGGTTTTTTATACATATGTTTCGCTCCTATTAGCAGATGTGAAATTTCCAACTGTGTACACATATATACGTTTCGCTCACAATCAATGTGATTCTGTAGAAAATGATTTTTGATATTACCAAAGTTCACTTATATAAGATTACATAAGATTTACTTATTTAAGATGTTTTTTGTTTCACCCCTATATTTATTAGAGCTTACTGGTTCTGTTGCAATAACTTCTAACAATCTAGTGCTTCAAAATTCATACTCAACCTTCTCAGAATTACTTTACTAAGTTTGTTTTCATTCGTTACAAATACCTATGGATACACATGTATCAAATGGCGAGAGAATTGCAGCTTTACGAGTTGAATTGAATAAGCCTTTGGTTTTTTTTGGAAAAAATGCAGGGCTAACTAGATATCTCGAAGAAAATGTTCTCTTGTTATTTCGTTTTGTGCCTGTAGCTCTATTGTTATTGACTTTAGAAAAAAGGTGAAAAGAAAAAAGATTAAGATAAATATGTGCTGAATAAAATAGTCTAACCCAATGTCTTATGCAAGCTGTAATTATTGAGATATGAGATGAAATGTGGGTTTTTTTCATGGAATAGTCGACTTCAGAAAAAAAGGCATGTTTTCAGTGCTTCTAACGATATAGCACATAATTTTATTTACAAACAAATAAATTACGGCCATTTTCCTCTTTTAATTCCTGAACTGTTCACGTAGTAAGCTATGGAAACAATTGATAGATACAAAGTACAATTTTTGACAAGTGCAAATAACCTTAGTTTCCATTTAGTGTTGATTAAGATTAAATGAGCAACATGAATTTTTCAAAGCCTGATATGATTGAGTTTTTCATTTTGCGTCATAAAAATGCCGTACAAGCTGCACAACGGTATACACCCCGATGATTACAATAAGCGTATTGAATTCTGTACTTGGCTTGTGTATTACATATGTGAAACAGTTTAAAGTTTTGTCGACCTATGAAATACGACTTATAAAATACGGCACGTTTAATAGGCATAAGAAACATTTATGTATCCAAGAAAAACCACATCATGTTGAACATGGGTGATTCCAAGTTAAATTAAAATTTAATGTTTGGTCTGGCGTCAGTGGTCCAATTCTTGGTCCGTACATTTGTGATGATACATTAACTAGTGATCGTTATGCTCACTTTCTGCAGAACCTTTTTAATTATGGGGAACGGTAGAAGATCGGAAACATACGATACAGTGGATGATCTTAGATACGCTGCACTAGAAGCTTTCGCTAATATTGATGAACCTTCTATTAGAAGAGCAACAAATTCAGTTTTAAAAAGACGTAACTTGAGCGCTAATTATAATAGTAGACTTTTTGAATATGTTTAGTTTTAAATTCATTACGTACTTAATTACGTTGTTTAAGTGCTACGTTAGTTGTCTTTTAATTTTCCTTGTTTCTTTAATTTATGGTTTGTCATTCTCCGTTTATTAGTTTCTCAAAAATTACTTTTATGTAAAATCCTAACTGTTATGAAATGAACATTTCGCAGCAAAATAATTACGATTATAATTTTGAAATCAAAAGAATTTTTTTAAATAACTATCTTTTATTGCCAAACACGATGTCACCTACCAATTGTTTTCATAGCTTTAACCAGTTCAAGAATGAAAAGAGAAAAATGGCCATAATTTATTTGTTTACAAAAGGAATTATGTCAAATGTTATTTCGTTGGAATCATTGAAAAGATGCCTATTTTATGACGTTATAGCCGACTATGGTTTACATTAAAGAGTACAGTAAAGAGACACAAAACACAGGCACAAAACGAAATAACAGGAAAACAGTTTTTTCGATATATCTAGTTAGCCGTGCATTTTCTCCAAAAAACAAACCGCTTATTCAATTAAACTGGTAAAGCTGCAATTCTTTCCCCGTTTGATCGTTTCCCTATCTCCCTTGGTTTACGAGATCACCATGCTGTGCACATGAAAAAACTCAGCCTGTATATAAAGATGAAGAAAAGTACTCACTCTGTGAATAACAATATGTGGTTGTCATACTGAAAAAATGAGATACAAACAACTAACAAATGCAGCTCATACGTCCGTCTTGGAATAATCTAAAAATATCTTATACTGAACAAATTGCAAATTGTAAACACAAATAAATTCAAACATTAACCTTACATAAGAATGGCCACACCAGGGTTCGTAAAATTTAACAAAGTGGGTTCCGTTCGTAATGTGGTCGTAAAACGTTTCCTTTGTTAACTCGACTAATCCCTTTCCAATAGGAACTTCTATTCCTCCATCCAGATCCTGTTGCGCAAATGTCAGTAATGAAATATTTACAAATATAAAAGGATAATTTTAGGAAATCATACCGTTTTCTGATCTTCTAGCTCTTGTGCAGTTCCCTGGGAAATCGCATTTGCAACTAAAAACACTGTTAGCAAGCTACAAACTTCAACACTTCTTTTCGGCATAAAATTTAGCGAGAACAACATTTCGACCGATGTTATGATGATTGTCGGGCGACTGTTACTGAAGTTTATCAAAACGAGATATGTATATATATATACATTGTATTCGTTAATATCGTGATTCTAACCACATAATTAAAAAGACATGTGTTGTTTTATAACCGAGGTTATCATTTAAGGAGATGAACTAACTAATACGTTTCAAGGAATTTCGTTTTTTCTGGAAATACGCATAAAAATAGAATATATTCGATTTGCAAGTAAATTCGAAGAATTTCAGATATCATGAAAAGATATTTATAAATTAATGTAAATTAACTGGATTTATACAAATGGGTAAATTGTTCATCAAAATCTGTTTGAAACATTAACTATATGTACTTCATGTGCATTACGAAATGAGACTGAATTGAAATCTATATAACCAGAACCGGAAAGATTAAGTGGAGAAACCTAAATTTTATTTTTCGACATTCCTATTACCCTTTAGGCAGTTACAGTTAGTGGAACGCTTCTGCAATAATGCGATACCCTTCAGAAAAATTAATTTGGTAACTCATCAAAAAAAAAACTGGGAAATTGCGTCTTTCAAGAAGAAAATGGATGTCCTCACAAGCGTTTCTTCAGCTTAGGAAAGAGGAAATGGTCCAACGGAGCTAGGTCAGGCCTGTAAGGAAGGTGTTGTAAGTCAAATTTAACCGCATTTGTTGATTTCTTCCTTAACCTTGTGAGTTTTATGAATTGCCGTGCAACAATGAAGTTCTTTGGGCAAAATTATGTGGTTTAATTTTTTTATTGTTTCTTTGTAGACGTCCAAAGAAAGTCCTTATTATCCCAAAAAATTGTCGCTACCAGCTTCTCTGCGAATACTTGCGTCTTTGCTTTTCTGGGCGGTGGAGATACTTTTTGCATCCATTCCATTGAATCTTGTTATGTCGAGCAATGCCAATGGTATATTCATGTTTCAGTGCCTGTTACAATTTTGAAAAAAAAAACCTTGGTCACGAACTAAACCCTTCAAGTTTCCTTTGCAAACTTCTTCCATTCGCAACTTTTGGTTATGAGAATTCTGAGAATCTAGTGCATTGAGACATTACTCACCACCAAATCCTCATGCAAAAACGAATGTTTCGCAGATTTCTATTTCATTTGAGATAACTGTAATTTTTATTCGTCGATCCATTTACACCATTGTAGCATTATTGGGCAATGGTCTGCTGGGCAATAAAAATCATTATTATTATTAACACCATTTCTTCACCTTTCATGATATTTTCTTCAACCTTTGCCTACACTTCTTGGGTGAATGGATTCTCTACCTCATTTGAACTGGTTTGGTTTTGGCCAGAATTTGATCGAGAATTTTTACCATATACAACAGTCATACGTTTGTAAATAAGTGTTAACTGTTTGCTTTCATTTGTCAAAAACTTTATCATGTTTCTACTATGTAGCTTGCAATCACTAATTTTTGCGCGTTTACAATTACATAAAGCCACAGAAATGATTTGATTTACACACAACTTGACTCAAAGTTCAAGTTGTGTTCAAGTTCTATCAAGGATATACCTGCAAAATATATCTTAGGATAAAGTTATAAAATAGATTTGAAATAATCTGCATAGTCTGTCATGGTGCAATGTTTTGATTCGCATTGTAGGCAGACACTGGACTCTGTTTTTAATGCTTACAGTCCCTCCATTGCTTTTCTTGGTATGGTGATTCCAACAAGAGGCCATAATCTTCTGATGGCGTTTTATCCGTTAATCTGTATAGTCAAGAATAGGTACTCTTGGATTACTCAACGTTGTATAATAAAATATAAAACTTAACCTTTGCGCGGGTATCTTGAATGGAATGAAATATTTGGATTTGCTGCGAACGCAAATTATTCCAGCTGTGTGTCAACTTAACCCCGATTTTGATGCAATTTGGTTTATGCAAGACGGTTGTCCCGCGCATAACACCAGATTAGTAATGGAGTTTTGAGAAAACACCTTTTCCATTCGTCTTAGCGCCGGGAAGGGTGCGATAAAATGGCCACCTCGATCACCCGATCTCAGTCCCTGCGATTTTTTTCTGTCGGGTTGTTCCAAGCAAAATCTTTACAGTTTTGCAACAATAGCCAGGTGTAAGTAGAACTGTTGAGATTTTTTCCGACAATAACCTGTAGAAATCTTGAGGCAGTGAGGCGGGAGTTTTACGATAGATATTGTTTGCCTGTAGATGGGGGTATTTTCGAACCTTCCATGAAGTAGCATTGTTAGAATTTCAATTTATTTGGTATAATTGTAGAGTTTATTTTTCCGTTGTTTAATTTAATAAGTATCGTTGTTTATTTTCCTACTTAGGATTACTTTTTTGTTCTCCTGGATGGCATAGCAGATACAAAATGAATATAAGAAGCTGTACTTTTTACCGTAATCTGATGAGAGTACAGAAACATTACGCAGTATTACGTGATTGAGAGGACATGCGTGCGTACGCTTGCTCGGTTTGTGATACACTACGGCTGGATACCCCTCGTTGTCAGTGAGACTGAAATGCGGGGTAGCCATTCATAAAGCAATCTCCCGTTCCGATGTGGGCATACGTGTATACATACATAGATTATGCCTAACAGTGAGGTATTAACCATCGCTTTTGCTTGAAGTTTCAAATTTTATGGTCACTAGCGTTTTTGTTTCACCACGCATGAGTTGTAAGGCCGTATACACACACTGTCTTTCTTATCGGTAACAGTAAGTTTGAATTAAGAACACCAATCTTAACTTAGAATGATTTAATAAAACACACATACTACATATAACAAGTATGGTAATTGTCACTGAGTTAAAAGTTGTTGTTGAATGTGGTGACTCTTAAACTGTTGTGAGAACGGCACTGATAAATCATTATTGGAAACTGGCCTTGATGAAATTCAAATTACAATTTTTTGCAATTCCAGGTATTTGTAATTATGCCAAAACAATAACAAGATATAAATAAATTTTCATCTAGCGTATATTAGCATAATTACGGTTTACAATTATCTGTTGAAATTTTATACCGGGGATAATTCCAATCTAAATGAATATTTGCCTATTACAGATTAAATGATGACTTCTGAATAGGGACCCTCGATTTGGCGATTTATATACATATTATATATTATACAGTGAATGTTTCCCTGAATCCAAAATGACCATTCATAATGTGAGAATTGAAAAGAAAGTACCAAAAAGTCGACCTGAAAAGTGCTATTTCTAGGTTATGTTCGACGCGATTTTGACAAGTATGACGGTTGGTGCGCCAGAATCTGGTGGCCTATGTAACAGTAAGTTACTAAAATATATAATAATTTGAGCAAAATAGGCGCCAAATTCAAAAACAAACTAGATATACTTAGGAATCATTTCTCTTGGTAACATGAGTTAATGTTCCTAAATGTAAAATATCCTTTATTATTGTAATGCAGCTGTTCGCTACAATGTTCTTGAACTGTGACTTGATTTACGGGACCTTACCTACTTTCAATATATTCGTTTACAGAGCTCTTCCGACAATAGGTATTTCCGTAAAGTATTTTTCTCTAACTTGTTATCGGTTTCATTTTTATATGGGATTTTTTTTGGGGATTCCTCCTCTGTTAGTGCCTCAAATAAATATAATTATAAAATAGAAGCAATGAGAGATGGGAAGAGTAATTATCATATGTCAGCATGCTACACATTTGACTTGGGATATTATTAATGTTTAAAAAGACACAAAATAAAAACATCAGCCACTTTTTTATTCAATTAGATTAGATGCAGAATCAGTAAATCACAATAAAGTAGTGAATTAGTTTGGTTTTAAATGCAATTAAATGAAAAACACATGCTTTACTTTACAAGAATTTAAGTTAAAAAATACCCCTTACCACCTTGTTGAGTAAAGAACTCTGAATACGCGTTTCGGCAACTAAGTTGCCATCCTCAGCAGAAAACTACAAAGGAAATATATATATATATATATATATATATAGAGAGAGAGAGAGAGAGAACATTGTAGCGAACAGCTGCATTATAATAATAAAGGATATTTTACATTTACGAACATTAACTCATATTACCAAGAGAAATTATTCCCAAGTATATCTAGTTTGTTTTTGAATTTGGCGCCCATATTGCACAAATTATTATAGTAACTTACTGTACATACGCCACCAGATTCTGGCGCACCAACCGTCATACTTGCCAAAATCGCCTCGAACATAACCTAGAAATAGCAGTTTTCAGATCGACTTTTTGATACTTTCTTTTCAATTGCTCACATTATGAATGGTCATTTTGGACTCAGGGCACTTGGCGCTAATATGCATATAATATCGCCAAATCGACGGTCCCTATTCGGAAGTTCAGCCGATAAAAACTAATAAGTAAATGGCAATTATATTGAAATGGGAACAAACTCATTTGAGGTAAATGATACCAGTATGGATGCCAGTTTTTTCAGACTTAAGCTGCTAGAGTGCAAATTAATATAATTACAAATTACCCGTCATCAGAATTTCACAATGGCCAAGGTTGAAACACACAAATTTAAATACAAATATTACAAAAGGAGTAGACATGCAATAATCCGTCGTTGACAAACCGGATTATGACACTAATGTTTAGAAAATTATTTCTGGGAATATGAATTATGAATTAAATAATGTTTCTTGTAAATCTTAATTTCATAACATAAATAATGAGTCATTGGAGGGCTTTACAGCTCCGATCATAACGCGCACAACGATATAACATATTTTAATCTTAAATAGTTTTATCACTAAAGTCTGCGATCGTGACAATATTTTTGGAATATTAAAAATAGGACTAAAGTGAAAATAGCATAGAGTCCATTTGATAATTCACCCTTGTATCGATCGGTTAGGGTGGAGACCACGTGAAGTTTAAAATTAGTTAAGCGCGGTATGTTTTTTTAGGTCGCTGTACCTACCGTGAAGTCAGTCTCTTCTCCTCGTTCATTATTTATTGTTCTCAAACTTCTTTGAACTATAACAGGTAATTTAAATAAAAAATAGATGGAACTTTTGAAATACATTTGGGTTTTTGCAATAGGGAGATTTTATTGACAATTGGTATTGAAAAATATAATATTGAAAGCATACAGAAAATTAAAAAGCCATAGGATTGAGTGATTAGAATTAGCCTTATACGTCATTATTATTTAAAAAACCGGAAGAAACTCTTAACTTAAAATTATCCAGCAGTTCAACACAAAAAGATAAAAGAAGGAATTGAGTATGTTTAGCTTAACCACACTCTACTTGTTTTATTGGTTTTACTAAACATAAGTATATTTAATATTTCAATACTTGCCAAGTTATATAACGCAAATTACTTAGTCAACTACGAAGGATTTTAATTTTTCAGGACGTAACCGAGTAACCTTTTTGCCACACCGTACTACGACATAAAAGTTGCTGGCCGGTTTATGTCGCAAGTAAAGCATAAAGTTTATAATCCAATAGTACTTGGCCGCTTATTCCATTTACTCCAGGAAAACAAGGTTAAAATTGTAGAGAGCCAGTTTTCAAACACCGAGCGCACGTGTCTCAACTGTTTAGTCCTCCATGTCTTCTGGAACGACGGGACCATCCTAATTAGAAATTTAATTAAAAATAGCTGGAATGCACGGCATCAGTAGTAGTGTCAATGATGTCTGGATGGAATTTCCTTGTTTAGGTGTAATTGAAATTGTTCCTTTTATAGCGCTCTTCATAAATTGGTTGCAACACACGATTTTCCAAACATTACCTATCACTAGCTATTGATCGTAATTCTACTAGCGTGTTACTTGGAATTACCTTTTCTCCTACTGCTCCTTATTACCTACTTTTACGCCCTCTTTAGGAAATTACATTTTACGTTAAGTAACTGTTTGCCATAGATGTTAATTGGTTGTGGCTGTGCTACATTCGGTATCGTCGCTCGCTAACTTAGTTGCTGTACATGAACCGCGACTGCTTTCCTTGTAAAGAAGATTATAAAATAGAATTAAATTTTCTTATAATAAGAACTTATGCGCCAACTCAGATAAAATTTTAATCAATACCGTAAATTGTATTTCAATTTTTATGCAGCATGAAATTTCACGAGAAATTCATCTACACAATATGTTAAAATATTTCGGCGAACCCTCCTATCTTTTTGAGTACGTAAAATGTCATGACCCGGTTAATACGTTTATGCAAGATCCATATTTCGCATAATTAGCCTACTTTGACTTTACATTATCGAAATCTATTAGCTAAGATACCAGAAATTACACCAGAAATCCGATTAGAAATAATTAATTTTGCCTCTAACTAAATTGTCAATTATAGCTTCGGTTTATTTAACCTTGTGTTGCAGAAACAAAACAACAAATGTAACAATAGTTTTACCTTGCATATAAGGGTATAAAAGATTGGATGATTGTAATATTGCATGTTTTTATGTATACCTATCTGTTCACTTCCTTATGCCTTTGTATATGTTTATTGTAATACTAGTTGTATTGCAAATATACTTTAATTTTATATTTAGAATGGGTAAACCTTCTATGAAATTGTAACTCGGTGTATAAATAAATAAGTGATGAAATTTCTAGGGCTTGGGATCGCGTTTGACTTTTTTCAATTAACATATTATATTCTGTGGTAATCCAATTTTGTTTTAACATAAATAAAAAAATACCTTATGGACAATTACTATTAAAAATGAATTTAATTACATTCTTCTTTAGATTATGTAGTATGATTGTATATTATCACAAAGAGAAATATAAAATTACTCTGCACTCTGTCGTTTGGAGGTGGTTATTATTAATAATAGTGTATTTACGTTCTATGTGTACAACAAGTCAAGGTAATAAATAAATAATAAAAATAACAAATACAATTACATTATTACTAAAAACATAAAATAAATATATTTATATAAAAAAAAAGCTATATATAAATCGCACTAAAAAGGATAAAACAATTTTTTTCCCAGCAGGGAGAAAAGTTGTGCTTTTACTCCCTCATTTGAGGGAGGAAAGTTGTACTTTTCTGCTCTGGGGCACAAAGTTAGTGGCATTTTTATGATAATGCTGTACATCATCATATTGACCAATGAAATTACTGCATTCGTTACAGTCGCAGGCAAATCACAGGGTAAGTTGTCAGTTTCCACAAAATATTTGACGGATTAAGGTTACCATCTACCATGTCCCTCACAGGTATGTTTTTTATTGTTTTTAGACAAAATTTGTTAAAATTGGACTGGCTGCGAAAAAAATTGTATTCGAACCACGTGAGGAAAGTGCTAATGCAGGCCTTGGGCAATTACAGACCTCGCCTTCGGCTCGTTTTATAATATTTGCCCGCGGCCTGCAATAGGGCACTTTCCTCCCTTGGCTTGAAATATACTATTTTTTCGTAACCCTTTATAAAGCTTAAGTTTTTTCTTATAATGTGGATGAACCAATAGGGCTTATAAATTTTTTCTATCCTTTTTAGTGCATTTTATATAAAGCTTTTTTTATTTTTTTAAATTTATATTTATTTTTATAACTTTATAAAACTCAAGCTTTTTTTGTTCTTAGCCATACTGGTTCACCACACACTACAAGAAAGAACTTCACATTTATACAGTTACGAGAAAAGAAGTTTTATCCTCAGTGTGAAGTGAAGCAATAGGGTTTAGAAAAGAACTGGCTTTTTATATAAAGCTTTTTTTTAAATATATATTTATTAAGGACGTAGGTTGAACGCCCAAAGCAAATTTCAGCATTATTAGTTATAAAATTAGAGCCACTGAAAAAGAAATACATAACCTCACAATCCTCCGCTATAAGAAACTAACGTTCGAAATGATCAGTTGCTAAATTTAAGACGCACACGCGATGTCATCACATATACATATGTAGGTATCAAGCACAATAGACGCGTTTAAAAATACAACCAGTCGATTATTTTCGTTTTACGTTTATGAAAGAGAAAAACACAATTTAGCGCTGCATCAGTGTGTACAAACACTATTGTTGATGCAAGACTATTTTAGTTATCTATTTCTAGCGAAGTCAAACTTGCCCACCGCCTTCTTTCCGTCTCTGTTTCGCACGTTACTTCCCCGTATGTCGGCGCCGTACATTACAAATGTCAAGTATAAATAGATCACTGTCACTGTTATGTTTTCCTGCCGTTACGGCCGGATGCCCAATAAGAATAAGAAAAATAAATTGTGTGACGAGGCCGTTACGTTCACCGTTTTTTTTTTTCGTTTCTTCTCTCGACTTCTTCCTTTTTCGTTGCCATTCCTCATTGTTTTACCGACGCGACGTATTTTATGTGCTCCCGTTAATACGATGTGGCGAGATCAATGCCTCGCTGACTGACACGCGTCTTTGTGCAAGCCGGTGGTTAATTGAATTTTGAATTGAAAAAGAAAATCATGGATGATTTACTAACAGGGTTAGTACAAAGGCAGATATGTACAGTTGCTCACGAAAGTGTACATGCACCAGTATAAATCTCAACAAACTGTTTAAATGAAGGATTTCAAGTATATGAACAGTTGTAACACAATTATTATAACGTAAAACTAACAATATCTAAGCTTAAACGTTTCAAGTAGAATACCTTACAAAGCAGCAAAAAAAATCAAAAAAATGTGTTTATGAAACTTCACGGAAGTCTACATACAGATAAAAGCCAAAAAGTAACATGGTGTGAAAAATATTTTTAGTTGAATAATAGTCTCCTAACAATGAAAATGGAACGAAGAACAGAAATTTTGATTGATATAAAACAATTGATAGTTACATTGAGAAATGAAGGCCAATCATTAGCAGAAATTGCAAAGATTGTTGATAGACCTCGATCATTTGTGCAAACAGTGTGACGCAATTATAATAATACAGGTACAATAGAAAATAGGTCGGGTAGTGGTTGTCCAAACTTACTTTCTCCCAGAGAAAAAGGGTATGCTTTAAACATGACTTAACGAAATTCAAAAAATGGCTTAGTGAAAGTACCACAAAGTATGGAATTAGAGCTGGGAAAGACTGTACATGCTGAATGCATCCGCAGGGTTTTGCGAAAATATGGGTATGTATAATGGTCGCAGCGCTAGACGTATAGCACATATCAGTAACGTAAACAGAACCAAAAGATTGGAATTCGCCCAAAAACATGAAAATAAGGATTTAAGTTTCAGGGATAAGTTGTTATTTACAGACGAAACAAGGTTAACTTATTCCAATCAGATCGACGTGTGCAACCTACAGTAAATGGTGGGCAGTTTGTTTTACCTTGGGATTGTCCGCAACCATCTCTTCCGTAGATAAATGTGGTAGTTCCAGAACACCGTCCTCTCAGAGCATCTCGGATAAAGTGTTGTCTGATGTCAATGTGTTTCCGCCTCCCGTGGAAAATCGGGTTCTTCGCTTACTTGAGCGCACCTATATTGTCGTTATGTAATGTTGCGAGAGATATGTTCTGTTAGCCCAGTTCCGTCAGTTCTTGTCGCAAATATTCTGCTTCCTTCACGACTTCTGTTATTTCCATGTGCTCGGCTTCTGTCGAAGATAGGGCCACCGTTCGCTGTTTCTTAGCTTCCCATGAAATCGGTCTACCACTCAGCCTGAAAACGTATCCTGTATAGGATCTCCTACCCTGAACGTGGTTCCCCCAGTCATCATCGACGAATCCTTCCACAGGGTTGTCGGTATGTTCATGTGTCATTGCGTAATCGCATGTCCCCATGAGGTATCTCAGCACACGTTTAGCGGTGCTCCTATGAGTTTTGTCATAACAATTATTGAACTGACCTAAATAACTCACCGCAAAGGCAATATTCAGGCGTGTAGCCGTCGAAAGATATGCCAGTGCTCCAGTGAGTTCCCTATAGGGTAAAGTCCTGTCCTCTCCAATATCTCGTCTTAATTTTGAGTTAACATTCATCGGGGTTCCCACTGGATTGCAGTTTATCATATTAAATCGCTTCAGGAGGTCTTTGATGTAACTTGACTATTGTAGAATTAACTACTCTTCTGTTTGCAAGAATTCAATACCGAGACAATATTTGACGTCTCCTAAATGTTTGAGCTCAACTTTCTGAGAGAGAAAAATCTGTATCGATTCAATGTCTTCAATTCTTTTGGAAGCAACCGATATATGGTCGACATAAGTAACGATCAGTGTCAATTCTTCTCCTCGCTTGAGATAATAAAAGCATGGATCAGAGTTCGTAGATTTAATACCAAAGTCTTTCAATATGAAGTCCAAATTTTTATGCCACGCTCTTCCAGCTTGTCGAAGACCGTATAACGATTTCTTCAGTCTGCAGACCATATCAGCATCAGTTTAGCTTTCACTCCAATGTTCACGGTATGCTCTTCACTAGAGATTATGGTTTGCAAAATCTCCTTTAACATGTTTGGAGGTTTCATGAAGATTTCTTCCTTTAATTCTCCATGCAGATATGCGGTTGTTACGTTGAAATGTTTTATAGACATCCCAAACCTGGCTGCAAGAGCAACCAAGAGCCCGGTAGAACTCAATCGTGCAACCGGACAAAAATTTTTGGTTGAAATTAACGCCTACTCGCTGACCACAACCCTAAGCGAACAAACGCACCTTTTTCCTCTCCAATTTACCGTTTGCCGTATATTTGTTTCTTAATATGATGCGACTTCCAATCACTTTCAACCACACGTTCTTAAATATAGACCGCGTCTCTTCTCCTATAACAGCGAACCAGTCACCGAATGGTGCTCCAGAGATGGCCTCTTTGAAGGGCACTTCTGTTACAAATACAGAATCAGCTTTATCTACATAGTTAGTTTGTTCAGTCTCAAACTCAGCTTCCCATCTTCCTCCGACCCTGTCTTATGTGACCATGTTGTAAATTCTTCTTGGTCGACCTCTCGATCCCGTTCTCACGATTTTGTGTCTTCCTGAACGTCTTATAGAGGACGTTTCGCGTTCAATGGTTATGTTTGTCCTTCCTTTCATTTGTATGGATTTTGATTTCATTGCCGAAATATGTATTTAGAATCATTCGTTCGTGGACGTGGTAAATGTATTTCTAATTTAGTTCTACAATCAATGAAAATACCTGTGGCTCTCTGTAATATCTTTACCAGGAATGACTAGTGATGACTAGAACCAGTAACTATAACATTAGAATCCTCTTTCTGAATTTTTAATAAATTGTATTTTGAAGAAAAAGGTTTTCTTTAAAGGTAAGATAATTAAGATAATTGAGCTACTTTTGAGGTTGGTACTAATAGTCTTGAGGTCTACTTGCGTATGTATTATCCTCCGAAACAACATCGTTTCATCGTCACGCATTCCTAAGCAATAGAAACAATGAAATCTTGAAATAATGCGCCGGTACTATACATATTTTACTTATATTAATCTATCAACCTCCAACTAACCACTAAAGATTTTAGCATCCCAACACATCCTCATTAAAGCAACTTGCATCCCAATTAATTGACGAGAACGGAATAAATTACACACTGATTTAGTCTCGGTTAGCTAGTAGTGAATTTCACTCACTCGAAACACCTGGATGCAATTAATCACATACGTATGCTTGCGTAATGTATACAATATTCAACGATCGCGATTTCAAAGTTATTACTGCGCCATCAAATTCATCAACTCCTGTCGGTAGGTAGTTCGTCCAAATGTTCTGCGATTTATTGAGCTAAGCATTACATATGCTGGAATAAATTTGCTGAAAGGGATAAGGGAAGTAAAACTCTGAGTCATCACGTCTAGGTTGAATAATGGCTTTATGCCTGGTGATTCGGAAATTAATTCTGGATAGGTATGCAAATGTAAGTTGTTCCCAATATTGTCTTTGTTGAACGCTCACGAAGTTGTTTGATAAACTAATATAAATTGGTTTGGTTCTGAAATTCCCTGCTTTTTACTAGTGAAACTGCGACAGAATTTGTGTCTTTTACATACTGCGCGATTTAAAATTCAACCCATTGTTTTGCTGCAACATCTTCGAGTAGTTTGATCAATTTTAGCTATGGGCCGTAAAGTACGACATGGTTTTCCGCTTGCTAAAAGTTTTAATATGCATTCTCTCGTATTTGCATTTCACTCTGAAAATTCTTATTAATACTTTCCCATAGCACGGCGTCTAATTACTCTGAACAAACAGTATCCCGTATTTCTGTTATACCGGAAACCTATGTAGCAATAAAACTTTTATGGGTCGCAGACGAAATAATTTATGACACGGAGCGCTGACCTCATGCAAAGTGTTTGATAAATTTCTAGGAAGGCCACAATAGAAACGAGGCAGCAGCTGTTTTACCTTTGCGTGACTACGTAATTGACGTTAGAAGTAGATTGTCCTTTTATGATCTCTGGTGGGGTTGATAAGTATCGGCACATGATGCTCTATATAATTAAAAGATTCGTTCGGGCTCGGTACTTGATTAAATATTCCTCTTTGACTGGATTACATAGTGACATCATAAAGGAAAATACTTTTTCATTTCATTAAGTCCATTAGTTAACTTAATCATCCTAGTTTATTTGGGTTTACATTTGGGTCCACATCCATTCCTAATATATATTATTGATCTGCCTTTCAACATCAGTTCAAAACAAAATACTATTTCCTTTCTTGTAGCCGCAAAAACGTATGAAGAATTAAGACAAAAAGAAGAAATTGTATCACACGACGTCAAAAATTGGTTCCAAGCAAACCACCTAGAAGGCCCAACATCTGGTATTTCAAGCGAAGAATGTGTTTTCGGCACCGGCCTGTAATTGCATCATCTACCTGAATCTAATGTTCGACGATAAACTGTCCTGGAAATCACACGCGGAAGAACTGGCAAAGAGCCTCACTTCATCAGTTTATCCAATAAGTAGTGTGAAAAGTGTAGCTACTCACGAGGTGGCAATTTAGACAACGCATACTTCCAAAGTAAGCGAGATATTGTTCTGAGCCACATCCCCTGTGGAAGAAAGAATTTGCCATAGGGCTTTTTGCCACCTGCAGATGATGGAAAGTCGTACGACATATTTTAAAACGAAGGAAATACTTACCTTGTTGCTATCGTTGTATGTAGTCGTCGATTTGAAGCATGCCAACAACCAGACGGAGTTTAGAATCAAGGGCGATACTCACGACTATGTGACTCACAATAAAAGTATCTAGGAAGTATATAGCACGATTCAAATCGGAGAACACTAAAATGCGCAAACACTATAGCGTCTGATCGCCTTAATAAACGTTGCTTACTAAAATATATAATTTTTGCCAATGAGAGTGTAACGAAACACGTCACAGCGACACTAACCTACTAACACTGAAATAAACTATAACTGGAATGCGTACGCAATACTGCAGAAAACGATCTGAAGAGATAGAGTGTGACAATTTAAAATCGGGTATTTCTATGCTTGTCCTATAGATTAATTCTTATAGCGTCACATTTGTATTGTAGTTTTTAAAGCTAAAAAAGATACCAGGCCGAAGTTTATAATGACTGCAATGACTTGGAAGCGCAATGATTTTAAGGTCTTCTTTTTCTAAAACTTTACAGTCCGTCTTTGGCAGTACCCATTTCGCTACTTTACAAGATTTCTCTTAATTCTGGGATATTCCCACATCAGTGGAAATCCCCATTAGTGGTGGCATTGTTTAAATCTAATAATCGTTCTGATATTCGGAATTACCGTCCAACATGTGCTCTTCCATCCTTTGGTAAAGTGCTGTAGTCTATTGTGGCCGATAAAATTACATCTGCGCTCTCCGCTAGTATAATACCAGAACAACACCGATTGTGTAACAAACTGAAATAAACCTGAAACCAAAATGAAGTGGTGATAGATTAACATCACCACTTCATTTTGGAATCCCTGGAGAATAGCTCTCAGGTTGACTCAGTATACACAGAGCTTAGCAAAACCTTCGACCTCGTAAACCACAAACTCCTCTTACGGAAATTAAAAGTTTACGGTATCATAGGAAGTCTTTGGTCTTGGTTTCAGTCCTACTTATTGGATCGTTCGCAGTTGGTCGGGATAGTTACTAGCGTATCTGATGTTATTTCTGTTACGTCCGGTGTACCACAAGGCAGCCATTCAGGCCCCATTTTATTTTTATTTTTTATTAACGACATTAAAGATCGTATCAATTATTATATATTATAAATTTTTTCTTTTTGCGGATGATCCGAAATTGTTTACCACGATTTCTTCCTCCTCAGATTGTATTAAGCTCCAGACAGATCTTAAGGCTGTTTCCACTTGGTGTAAGGACAACAACATGTTGCTAAATATCGACAAATGTAAAATTATTACTTTCACAAAAAAATGTTATGCAGTATTCCTACACAGCTGAGGGTTTCATTCTTGACCGTGTCAATCGGATTAAAGATTTGGGGGTACGAAAATTCTTTGAAGTTTAATTTACATATTGACGAAATCAGCTGTAAGGCTCTTAAGATCTGTGGTTTTATTACAGGTCGTGATTTTGCAAATGTTATTGGTATAATTGCTTTGTTTGAGAGTTTAGTTGTTTAGTTATACTCGAAGGTAGTATTGCGATAACATCTGGAATACATATGACATTTTATTCGAATAATATAGAAAAGGGTTCAAAGAAAATTGTCAAGTACATTTAATATAAGCTAAATATTGATAAGAATCTATACGCTTATCCAGAACGACTAAAATTATTTAACTTACCGTCTTTATCCTCTCGTCCTAAAACTTCACTGGTTAAATTCGGTTATAAATGTTTACATAATCATATAGATTGCCCTGACTTGCTCTCTATGATATCTTCCCGTATTCTTTGGCAAAACACTAGATGTAGTGACTTATTTGTTTTTCAATTTCACAGAACTACTTATAGTTATAATTGTCCGTTAAATTTAGTGGTTAGAGAACTAAACGCACTTTCTGAACAGTTGGATATATTTAATTTAAATTTTGCCGAGTTCAAAAGAGGTTTAATACGATATGTTTCGTTAATATAATTTGAGTTGTTAGTTATTGGTACATACCATGTGTTTACATATGTATATTCGGAACCTTTTATGGGATTACCTGTTGGTTATTATAATAAATAAATGAATAAGTTTATCCACAGTAAATGAATGGATATACTTGGGAAATGGTGATAATTTAAATTCAGTGAATTGGTATCTAGGTAAGGAGTATTTATTAAAATTATACAGAATGTATGATCTTAGAATGTATACATTAATACCGGTCTTACATAAATTAACTGAACGTTCAGGTTTACTGTTTATCATTAGAACAGATCTTGTATCTTTCCATCTCACCTGGTTTTATAAGTCGCATATTTCACCTTTCTTCATTTTCTTAGCAATTATTGCTTACAACAATCCTTTTCGATTGCTCCTAGGATGCCGCAATATAAGGTCTATCTATTTAGTAACTCTGTTACTAGAGAGATACCAGAATAAAAATTATCAAAACATGCAGTTCTTCCGCTACGCAATAAACCAGCACCTAATTTATAACAGTTTTATATTCATTGACCATGCTTTGCTCATGATCTTGAATTCACTATCACTTGAAACATGATACTGATTGTCATACTTACTATTAGTTGTAGAATTGGAGCTACTAGGAGAAATACCAATCGCATGCTACTTCTTGATTAACTTCTTTCGGTAGAATTTCACTATTTGGTGCCTCTGACACCATATTTTTCTCTAGCTCTGAATGTGGTGAGGCAGTATAGTGTTCCACAGCCAGTCTGACAGTTTTCTTGGATCCTAGTTTTACAAATAAATGCTCAAAGGTGACCGACGCATATAGACTCTAACCTAAACATTACTCACCAGACACATGCATCTGGTAAAACAGAAAACGTAATAACTTCCGTTGCTGTACGTTGCCAGTCCTCAATACCTGGCGAAACGAAATGACTATATGGTATAGATCGAAAAAGATTTCTGCCAATACCCGGCACGTACGTTCAAAAATATAGTATATAAATATATTTAGAAAATACATAAATACACTTCTGGGATCACACAACACGTATGATTGCATAGTTCCAGACATCCTCACGTACAGACAGCTGTTTCGGACTGCTTAGTCCTCATCAGTGCACGTCGGAGGAATGCCTGTCGCTCGTTCAATATGTCGTATCGTCAACTTCACGTTAGCACATCCCTTTCGAGCTTTCGCAGCTGGGCGTTAGATGTCTTTGTAGATTTTTCGAAAAGGATGTGCTAACGTGAAGTTAACGATACGACATCATTGCTGAACGGGCGACAGGCATTCCTCCGACGTGCACTGTGAGGAATAAGCAGTCCGAAGCAGCTGCCTGCACGTGAGGATGCCTGGAAGTATATTTATATATTTTTTAAATATATTTATATACTATATAATTATATGGTATAGAATCTACAATCACATACTGATCGTATGTTTTTAAAAATAACAGTTTTATGGGCCTCGTAAGAACGAAAAATTTCACAAATTATGAGCTACAAGCGAAAGGCAAGTTACCAGATACATATGGCTAGTAACGCAATGAACGTTCTAATATAAACATTAACTTTAGTTCTCCAAAATTCGCTAATCTCATATTTCGAACGCATTCTATGCCTAAACTCTATAAAACCTCACTTAACCTTATCAATAGTAATACGCAGAAACACGTTAACTTCCTTCTAAATCTGAAGCAACCTATGCTCTTGTTAGTTAATCTGGAAACTATCTAATTAACGAAAGTTTCGTTTCTTTAAACGCTCAAGACTGCATTTCGGCACATTAAGTAAATGCAAACGCAATTTAAGTTTTCCGCGGGTACGGAAACTTCCCTTCTAGTGGAAACTATTAACGCAAACGTTAGCACGGCCCACTTATTTCCATCGGCTACCCGAACTTCGCAACTTCCACGCAACAATGGTATTTACTCACAAAAGCGAAGCGCAGTTTTGTTTGCGAGATTCCTCGCACGACTAGTAAATAATCAGAAGCGTGTAATGCACTATGCATCTTGATTTAATAATTTAAATTCGGTGGAATGGAATATACATGCAGTAGGTTCATTTATAGGGAGTACACGTAATTGTACGTAACAAACGTTTATTGTTGATATTTACAGGAAAGACATGCATTGTCGCTTGTTAACTTGTCTTATTGGAATAAATTTACCAATAATACGTGTCTGAAATGAGTGTGTTCAATGTATAAAGTTTATTTTTATACGTATGCTTTTCGTAACTTTATAAACGGGTTGATACACCACATTATGTGTTCACGGTGCAGTAGGTGCTGTCGCAAACAAGAAGAAGACGACAGGATACCAGAATCGGAAACTTGTTCAGGTGATGAACCGTATTACTAACACACATAGTTCTATAATCACGCTAAAGTATTTGTGCTTAAACGCCTGGTATGTATGTTGGGATAATTGTGTATGAAGCAATAAAATACGTCGAGATTGGCTTTAGTTGTTAATTACTTTTGTAATTGATGTTAGGTCGTTATATGGATTTCCAGTGTGTGAAACTCCTAGTATAGCAAGTAAAGGAAACTGTCAAAGATTTCGAAATATAAAATTGATTAAATTTGATTTTTATATTTAAAAAAATTTATACGCATGGAACTGTACACTAGTGATTACTCTCCCTTTCCAAGTACTTCACTTGTGCATCTGCACACTACCTGAAACGCCGTTCCCACCTTGGGATGCAATTCTAGGACTAATTTTACAGCATATAGTTGAGCAGCTGTTACACATTCTGTTGGATATCAGTTGGGATAGAACTTCTTCGTCCTTTTAGGGCAGCTTTTAATATTCGGAATATTTATCATTTGTGTTTTTTTCACAAATACATACCGGATTCATTTTTCTTTATTACACATACATTTTTCCTATGCATAGCTTTAAAAAGAAAATTGTTAATGCATTAGTGACATAGCAGGCAATCAGTTATATTTTTGTAGCTATTAGAATATAAATGGCATTCTTGACGCCTATTGCATAATAATAGTGACAGACACAGACAAGTGTGTACTCATGTGTCAAATACAGAAAATAAAGAAATACTTACATTAAAGCTAGCTTGCTACAATTATTAGTAACAACATACAAAAAGTTATACACCAGCAAATGATTTACCCATTACTTATTATTTTTGAAATAATCAAATTGTTATGGAGAGAAAAAGAAAACAATTTTTTCAAGCATTTTTACTTCTAATAATTTATTCTGAATGTTTATTCGTGCATCAATCATCAGCTAAATCCACTTTACTGAATAGTAGATAATTTATTTAAATTATGAACAGTTACAACAAAGATGAAAAGGTGGCAAACGGATTTGAAGAATGATCAGTTACAACATCATGTCGACACTGTTTCTGTTCATCCATCAAGATCCGAGGTACAACCTTTGCAGAAATCTCAAACCCTCAAAAAGTATCCTAACTGTTTCTCCATTACTCTGCAGCTCTTCCGATATGAATCTCATGCTTAATAATCTGTCGGACTGTATTAGATTTCGTTCGGTATTATCATCAGCCTTGCTTTTGCCTGCCCGCTTCTGGGGCCATCCGCCACTTCTTCTCGCACCTCTTTAAACTTTCTATGCCACTTAAACGCACTTTCTCAGAGCATCTTCACTATATATCTATACTAACGATATTTTCCTTGTGGTTCACTGTAATTCTTTAGCGTACGCTGATGACTTCAAAATCTTCACTACAAGCATCAACTCAATTGATGCTTATCACCTTCAAGGAGATATTGATACCCTTATCAATTGGTATTTCTTAAATCAGATCTCTATTAATCCTAGTGAATGCTGCTTCGTTTTTTGCACCTCTTCCACTTTTTCCACAGAACCTGTTGCTTTATAGTATTAATAATACTATTGTGTTAAGAGAGAGTATGCACAACGATTTTAGAGTTTTGTTCAACGCAAAGCTCTTTCAACTAATATAGCTCCTATTTATTCAACAGCTTTGAAATCGCTCAGCTTCGTCGTTCGCACGTGCAAGAACTTTCATAATCTGTATGCTTTGAAGTTTCTTTATGTGACCTTCATCGGTAGAAAATTGGGGTACGCAGCAAGAGCGTAATATTCTCATTGCATTTTTTTATACCTTAACTTCGAAAGTACAGAAGAGATTCCTAAAGTTCCAATTACTTATAACGCATCTGATATTCCCAGAGCGCGGCGCACGATGCAACAATCTTCAAAACCGACGTGGCTTTGCTTAACTTTCAGCTGTAAGATAAAGTCGGTGGTCATTTCCTGCTTTAATTGATAATAAACAAAATTGACTGACCGGTTCTACTATCTAAAGGTGGTTTTCTAACCCCTTGTTACCTAACTCGTTCATATGATGTATTCTACACTTCCAGAGCAGAAACTGATATATTGAGGGAAGCATCAGTTTATCAGATGGCAGGGAATGAAAATAGATTAGTAAGCATTATTAATTATTTTCGTAATATTCAACGAGACTAATAAAACTTATAAAAATGACAATGCTCGAAACAACAGCAACAGTTAACATAGGACAAAACATGACTGCGAGCTTCCAAGTGAACAGAGGAGTGCGACAAGGAGATGCGTTGTCTGCATTGTTATTTATTACCTCCATACACCGTGTAATTAAAGAGATAAGAAACAGAGGAACGGTGAAGAACAAATCCATACAAATAATAGCGTACGCCGACGATCTGGAAATAGTCACAAGAAATAGAAAAGACCCAGAGAAAACATATATTACAATAGAAGAAAAGCCAAAAAACAAGTGGCCTAGAAATAGAGAAAAACACCAAATATATGTTCGCAGTATAAAACGGAAAATGACAACTACATAAATAAAAATCAAAGTTCACAAATACGGGAAGGTTGAAACTTTAAAATATCTAGGAGTGATAATAAACAACAAAAACGATAGAGTCAAGAAGAGAATGCAATTAGGATATAAAGCATTTTACACTAGCAAACAATTACTTATAGACAAAAGCCTGAGAAAGAAACACAAAATTAAGAATTTATACAACAACCATAAAACCCATAGTCACATATTCAGCAGAAACATGAACACTGACACAAAGAGACGAAGACCGGCTGATGATATTAGAACGAAAAATTATAAGAACTATCATAGGACCAAAAAAGGAACTGATGCCGAATGGAGACCCCCCTATGAACTATGAAATAGAAGAAATTCTAAAACATGAGAATGTAGTGAGATATATAAAGGCACTAAGGATTCGATGGAGTGGGTATATACTTCGAAGAGAAAGACGGGTCCATTAAGAGCTTTGACAGAATGGAACCCAGTGGAAGGACAGAAGACCGAAAGTAGAAAAAGATATAACGACCATTTGAATCAAAGAGTAGAGAAGGCTAATCACGGATAGGAGAGAGTGGAGAAAAATAGCAAAGACGGCAAAAGCACTACTAGAACTATAACAAAAACCGCGGAAAATGTGGTACCATCCACCACGAAAATAGGATTAAAAGAGTTCAGCAACGAACAGCTACGATTTCCACGGGAATGTAAAGCTTTCATATAACATAATAATTTCTTTAAGGATCAACAAATGGGGTACCAATGAGATTCTTATTTGCTGGTGTCAGTGAAGTTCGTTTTGACCACTCTTTCTTTTTATAATGATTTTTCCAATCTCGACTGTCCCATTCACAGAGGAAACGATTTTGTGTAACCAAGTTGCATGCCGAGCAAAAGTGAAACAACTTTCAAATCACGACAAATATTCCACTTAAAGTCGTTATACTTAATTTTTTCGAAAAGAAGCTTCATGTTGTCATAAGATTTTTTCAAATCGCTTGCATGAGCCAAAGGAACGGAGGGGAGCTTATTTCCATTGTGGAGCAGTGCCACTTTCAAGTTAATGAATAAACGCCACTCATCTGTATTATATTCATGACCAAACAGAACGGACGTCATTACAAAATACAAGTCCTTCTTCAATAGAGTCAAATTCTGCATGGCGATTACGAAAAAGGGCAACTTTTGTTGCACTCTGAAAAAAATTCTAGTGTTTTAATCTGGAAAATTCGGCTTGCTTCTTAGACAACTTTAAATCACGGAGGAGGTCGTTAAGGTCTTCTTGACTTAGAAAATGTGTCACACAACAAGACGAATCAGGTTGAAATGTCGGATCCATATTGTCGTCTGTAAGACATTCTTCGTTTACTTCGTCATGCTTTGTGGAGGTTTAGGCACAGGTAATTCCTGACTGTGGAATACTGGTCTCGGTGCAGATGGAATACTGGGATATTTTACATTATGTTCGGATTTAGAAGTCATGTCACTTATATTTGTTAGACAAAAATAGCAATCGGTAATATGATCTGATGACTCCCTCCAAATCATAGGAATAGCAAAAGGCATATGTCGTTTACCTTTTGGCCACGCTGTAAGATCTCTGACACACGTAACACAGCAAATATGGGGATTTGTCATCATCAGCCACTTTACACTTGAAATACTGCTCATAGCACTTTTTAAGGAGAGATGTGAAAGACCTTTTTTGATATTTAAATGTCAATTCGCCGCAAATGTAGCAAAAAGGGTTCGGGTGGTTTACACATTTCCTTGGCATTTTTACAGATGATCAAATGTTCGCGGTTTCACTACAATAGCTTGAACGCAACACTCTTTAAAACGTTAACAACATCAGCGTATATGTTCATTCACAGAGCTCTAGCCGACAACTGAAATAATAAGAGATGGTATTTAGCAATGGGAAATACAGGTCTTAACACGTCAAGACATGTTCTCTTATACTACATATCTATGCAAGCATATTTTAGGTGGATAAACGAATATCGTGGAACATAAAAACCAAACATGATGGAGAAATTCTGAAAACATTGATTTCATACCATTTATGTCCTAGAGGGTGTATAACTGTTGAACAATAAAGTATTTATTATTACATGTTAGTTGCAACAGTGTTTTAGTAGCACACTTACCGATTTTAACAAATAAAAAAATATAATTTTTACACTTGGGAACTAACTCTCAATACACAAATACTCATCTGATTTCGATATAATGAGGTCACAGCTGACACCAAAGACCCATTCCGGGAATTCAGTACACCTCCTGTGTTGGTGCACGATATACCAATATTATTTGATATTCACTACAAAGATATACTCAGACATGGCATGTATGTCGCATTTCAAAATACATTTATTATAAAACTTCTGTGTACTCCTATTCCATACAACGTCCACATTTTATTACCTCACACGGCTTTACACGAATTATCCAGCCCTTGAACGAAGAAAACCGCTTTATATTGCGCGCACGAAACGTATGTACATTTCACTTTTTCTCTCGTTTTTCATTACGTCTCCTGCAGCGAAATTGGCTTTCGTTGACATACTAGGTCAAATATTATACTTTGACAAATATATTTGGCCCCGACACTCTAACGAATGTTGACAAGGGACTTGGGGCGAAATGTTTTAGGATTTTTTTTTAATTTAGGCAAACAGACGAGTTAACAAGATTACGAAAGTCTGTTTTTTTTTTGTAGAACATCACGGAAAATCTCTTCCATAAGAAATTCCAGTGAGATGAAATTCGTTTAAACTATTCTTCTTTGTTATTGCCGTCTGCCGAATTAAAATTGAACATGTAACAAAATAGTATATTTTCAGAGACTGTATCTCGAAGATGTACTATTTTTTTTCAAACTGTTCTAGATGGAGCAGTAAAGCAAGATTAGTATTTTGAAACCTATCGATTAATATTGAATGAAAATACACCGAGAAACTCATATACAAATATTTTTGTCAAGCATGCGTATATGATATGGGGTAGTCAGCAGATAAGCATTCATCCTTTAAGTATAATGTGGAGGAATTTATGCATCATACAAATTCTGATCTTAAGATACCCCAAAATGGCAAGGCAGATATTTTGAAACTCCATGGAGCAAAATTGAGGGATTAGTTTACGCCTTAGCCTACGATTTTGAGATCCAAAATAACGAAGCATAAGTTCTTTACGAGATATTCATCATAACTCTGTAACGCAGAGCTATATCGAACTGGGCATGACCTTAGAATGTTTAGTGCGACAAAGAACATATTCGCAAACCCTAACTGAAACTAAAGAAAAATGATTGAACAATTGGTTAACGTTCTCACACTCACAATTTTCAAACCAGACAAGAAAGCATTTTCCTTAACTCGAAAACGGGTTAAGCTATCGAGTTGAAAGTAATCTTATGACAATGTTTATTATACTAAGACGCTGTTTTTGTTTGTTTTGCTATAACGTCCGCCAGATCCGGTGATTCGTCCATCCAGTACGACCATTAGAGGATACGGTAAAGCGGATGTTATCCTAAAGTTCATCAAAGAAGTTCAGACCCTTAAGGTAACTCAGAATCTTGTTCGGTGAAGTCTTCTTCAGGTCAGCTAGGGAAGTGTCTACCTTTCCAGATATTATATACTTGATACGGGTGGCGCATAGCATGCTCTACTGTTTTTTCGTCTTCCATACGCAGTCGGCATTCCGTTTCATAAGATAGCCCGATTCTCTGTAGGTGATTTCTGACTATACAATGACCTGTAAAAACAGAAGTAATTATTTTGGCCTTTTCACGATCAAGTTCAAGTAATTGTTTAGTTCTGACATGATTCAGTGGAATACATTCTTTTGCATGTACCAATCCGGGAGAATCGCTCCAATATTGGAGTAATTTCTGTTTTAAGCAGAAACTAGTTTGTTTGGCTATAGAAGGTTATATTCCAATTGCCGGATCTGGGCCCTGGAAGCATCCTGCAGCACGATCTTTTGCAAGGTGTCTCTTATCTCATTATCTTGAATAATGGAGTGGCCCGAAATCAAGATCAGGTATGTTTTTGCAGCTCCAGCTCAGCTTAGAGTTGCATTAATGCGTATCTAACGCATTCAGTACAGCCTGACTGTCACTGAACGTTTTAATAGATTTTCGTTTGAGGTTTTTATTCAAACTCTCTCTTGTACAAGTTTCACATTTCAACTTGAAAAATCGTTGCTTGTTGTCCGAGGTTGTATAGTGTTTTCCAATATTCGTACGCCGTGCCGTGTTTTCGACCCGTCCTTAAACCAGCAGATGTCTATTTGCATTAGTTTAGTTACGTTACATTTCCACTTCATTAATTAGAAAGGAGGCAGTGAAAAATGCGTCGATCATTGGTCGTGTGTACATCATTCCAGTTGGCATTCCCGGTATGCCGTAGTTTTGGGGATTGCCCTCAAGACCTCCAACACACTCTTCGACAAGACCATAGGTAAAGCCTTGCCTTTTGGTATTCCTTTGCCAGATGGTGTTTCCAGGTTGGCAGTTTCAAATAGGAAACCTAGTCTGCAGGTCCGTGTTTAGGCTCAAATAGAGCAGCAGGTCGCTTTTTAACCTATGATTTTTTACCAAAAAGAAGGGAGTTTAACGAGTTTATTTACATTTTGGCTTATATCCCGGAACCGTTTAGAGACGCGCATACAGGCAATGGAAAAAGAACAGTTTAAGGAATATTTGAACATAGCGCCCAAATGTATCTATCCGCATTTTCTTCAGACTTGCCTACTTTAATATTGAGGAAACAATTACACTGGTTAGCAAGATTCTTTTCCCAAGCATAAAAATGCCTGATTCCCATATACTTCCATGCTGAAATCAATTATGTTTTCAGAATTTCTCCATCACCCTTAGCTTCCAGGATATTCGCTTATCCACCTAAAATATGCATGCAAAGATATGTATGTAGTATAAGAAAGCATGTCTTGACGTTATTTCAGGTGCCGGCTAGAGCTCAGAACTGATCAAGCAGCATGCAATGGTTAACATTTGAACATCCCTTGACGTGTTAAGATCTGCATTTCCCATTCCTAGATAGCATCTTCTTCTTATTTCAGTGGTCGGCTAGAGCTCGGTGAATGAACATATACGCTGACGTTGTTAACGTTTTAAGGAGTGTTGCGTTCAAGCTATTATAGTGAAACCACGAACATTTGATCACCTGAAAAAATGCCAGAGAAATGTGTAAACTACCCGAACTCTTTTTGATACATTTGCGGCGAATTGACATTTAAATATCAAAAACGGTCTTTCACATCTCTCCTTAAAAAGTGCTAAAAGCAGTATTTCAAGTGTAAAGTGGGTGATGATGGCAAAAGCTGGACTCCCCATATTTGCTGTGTTACGTGTGTCAGACTTACTACAGCGTGGACAAAAGGTAAACGACATTGCTATTCCTATGATTTGGAGGGAATCATCAGATCATATTACCGATTGCTATTTTTGTCTAACAAATAAGTGATATGACTTCTAAATCCGAACATAATGTAAAATATCCTAATATTCCATGTGCACAGAGACCAGTACCTCACAGTTCGGAATTACCAGTGCCCAAACCTCCACAAAGCATGACACTTAGCAACGATAAAAGTGCTGATGATAACAAGGCAAATGGAACCCTGCTATGTTGACAGACTATGCTGGACGTTGAAGAGAGATGTTTCTGATGCAAAGTACAGCCGAAAGTCATATATCAGCACATTTTCCAAGTAAATATATCACTTTGCACGTCATTTCTTCATGATATAATATACACGTACTATAATATATACTTTCACAGAATTTCATTGCTTTATCAGTCTGAAACCCCGCCTGATGGAAAAATTCTGAAAACAGATATGAATAAGTGTAAAAAGTACTACCAAGTTCACCCACTTTACCTACCTCGTGGGACAAAATAAATTTTGTTGACCATTGTTATTATGTACGTTAAGCGGAATATTTTCCGTGTTATTTGGATAAATCCTTATGCCTTTCTCCAAATTCCTATTACTATTACTATTCCGTTCCGTAAAATATGAAAAAATAAATTTTCTAGATTTTGATTGGACTGAATTTATTTTCCATTAAACTTTCGTAAGTTTCTCTTTTTATTCGTATGTTTCTTACATGTTTAGCAATAGTCTGTCTTTTGTGTTTTATGTATTTCAATGGAAGTCACACCGTAATTTGAATGCTCTAAAATTCATTTCCCTTTCTAATATTCAATACCCGTTTATTTATAACAACTTGAGTTGCGTAAGATGCGGTAGTTTCATTAATTAACCTAATCCCATGGACGTAATCAACGGCGACCTAGTGTACGCATAAATCCAGTCGTCGGCGCGTAGACATCTTTGCAATACGAAGATGTTCGTTAATGGCGTTCAATAATTGATTTCCATCTTGAATTTCAGAGGAGGAATGGAATCCCGACGGAAAATCCGGCCGGGGAATTCCGGGAAACGAGTCCGGTAAGTTTTAGATTAGAGTTTTAGCTACCCCTGCAATTAGTTTTCCAATAAGAGGTATTTTTCTCTGGGTCTCTGCCATAAAAAAAAACGGTGTCCGTGCTTTTGTCCTAATAATAACCGAAATATTTTCTTTCCGAGAGCGTGTTCTACGGTTTGGCCGAAATCCATTGAAATGACAGCGGCCACTACTTCGAATTCGTCCGATTCCTTAATTATATTAACTTTAATATTAAGGACTGCCCTGTGGGAACCGAAACGCGAAGCATGCGGATAGCTGGATTTATTGTCTTCTTTATTACTTGCAATTTTCTTTTATTGTGCGGTATAAAATAAAAATATATAACGACAGATGGTTTTCCATCTAGAATTTCTTGCCGTAGAAATATAGAAAGAACTGTCGCCTCTTGTTACACGGAATTATTTTTCCTGCAATTAAAGAGCTTGAAATTATGTAATTAAAAAAAAATTGAGACATATACCTAGCGTACTGAAGTTGCAAAGTTCAATTTCATGTTTGACTACGCTACCATTTTAGCAATATGGAGCAGCAACGTTTGACGCAACAGTAAAACTATTATGCAGCATAGATTGCCGTTGAAATTTGCTTATGTCAACACAAGGTAGAATAAATTTGCTTTAACTAGAACCTCTATTACATTTGCAAATTTGAAACAACAGCAAATTGTAAATTCCTTGGCAATGTCATAATAGTGTGATGAATACAAAAATTTCAATACTAAAGGAAAACTATACTAAGGAATAAATTTTATTGATAGTATTATTATTGTAAGCAGGTATTTAGCCGACATAAGAGTGCAGTATATTCTTGCCTAGATACGACAACCAGTAAAATCTGTGAGACGAATAAAAAATGGTTGTTTATGGATACATTTCAGGTTATGTAAGTGAAAAAAGTTATATAAGTTATTAGTATTATGATTTTCAATGTCAATTTATACATATCTTTGATTAATATAATAATTCCTTATTTTCAATTTTGTACTAATGTGAATAGTGGGAGATACAAAGAAGTAATTGCTTTTGACACTCATCAATAGTTAATGTATTTCATTTCCTCTTTATTCACTAGTTGACCCCTTTTACAGCGACAATCGAATTTTATTATCTTTCATTAGTGCTTGTGCGTAGCACAAGAAATGGAGTTCCGCAACGGTACCCCATTTCTAACACGAATCAGGGGATCGATTGCGAATACTCCCTGAATTAATATTCAAACGCTAACAGTTAAAATGGGTATTAAATTCAATGGAGGCCCTCCGGTGGACTTCCAAAGCGTTTCTTTCATCTATATGCAAATATAATTGGAAATGTATACCTGGAAAATTGATAAAACGTCATGTCACTGAATTAATAGAATTATCTGAAAGGTTATATGGTACCTTTTTTAATTAAGTTAATTGATGGAATTTTCTTATAAAAGTATAAATGGTTTTTTCTGTTCGTCATAAAATTTATTGGGAAAAGACTGAATAGCTGTAGGCTGCCTGAGATTTTGCAAAATTTGTTAGTTCATTGTGGCGCTACTAATTTTTAAAAGCTTTATATTAACTTGACTTGGATCGGGTATGTCAGAAGTTAGCAGACCTACTGGTGCAATTTTAACACACGTCTAAATGTCGTAGAGATTTGAAAATTTCCATACTTGCGTATCCAAGAAGATGTACTTTCGAGCAGATTTGATTATGGATTATTATTAAAAATTATTATTTGTAACTTCAAAATTCAAATTTCGATAAAGGTGCCTTACTGACCGGCAATGCAGACGCTCCTCCCTCTTGCTATTTAAGTGGTATTAAGGACGGCATTCATTATTGTGCGAATTAGAGCGGAGTGAAATTATGGTTGCTCCAATTAAAGGCATCCATGTCCAGAGAGTCAAGGGGAGTCCGCTTGATTTTGTGGACTTTGATACATCATGATATTTCAGCCAGATTTTCCTCGGCTCCGCCACGCACAGTAGTAAATACTAGGTACTGTAACGGTACTCTTACAATAAACTTAATTTCGAAAATGGTTTATCCAACATGAGTACTCTATATATATATTTCTAAAGTCTTGCAGTTCTAGTAAAAGTAATTTATGTACCATATGATAAATGTGATAACAAGTTTATTACATAAGAAGGGCAAAAACAACAATAAAATTAAAGAACAATGTATAAAATATAGATTTGGGGCCCCTTTTGACTGCTAATATGAATACTAATAAAAGAATACGTAATGGAATAATGAGTAATGTAGAAGGTTGTGGACTTAGCTCTCCTAATTTCTAATTCGCCTCGGCTATCAGATTCGACGGCGAGTTGGGGTTTAATACATCCAACCTGCCTTCTTCGTATACTGGTCTTCGCTCTCTTTATTGGTCCGACTCACGAACAGATATCTCTGGATTAATAACTTACTACAGGGTTACGGGGTCGATAACGACTTCTACTTCAATAACGGAACCAGTTGAGTCAATTAATATCACTCGACTCTCTAAACTTAGTTACACCCCAAACCAGGTCAAGAATTGTCCCTTGACTGACTTTTTATCTCTTTTATTTTTTCGTAATGTCAAAATTGACACCTCGTCTCCTGAGAATTATCCCAATCAGTAATGTCACCTGACTGACTTATTTTAATTTAGTTTTGACGTACTGTCAAAACTGACGTCCCGCTTGATAGCACGTATCTTCTTACTATAGGCTTTCTCTCCACTTTATTACCCGTCCACAACTCCTTTTTACAATATATAAATGATAATTTAACATCAACTTAAAACCTTGCCAAAACTGCACCGACATTTAAAATTTTTTAAAATTTTAAGATAGAAATATATTGAAAATTAACAATATAAAACTAGTACATAATCATATATTGTTTAATACAAGCGTAAGAAACACCAGGAAAATGTCGCAAATAACATTTTCCTTTAGTCTTACCTATACACAGATGCATCCATAACCTAAAAACTAAAATGTATGTATTTTTAAATTGTCATTTTGCTGGATTCAAAGATGTTTATAGATAAAAGGTTTGCTGTTGCAAGCCTTAAGTACAATTTAGAGTTAAGGTAGTGAATAAATACAAAAAATAGGATTACATTATTACTAAAAAGGATAAAATAAATATATATTTAAAAAAATAAAACAATTTTTTTCTAAGCGCTCTTGGTTCATCCTACACTAAGTATGAAACAATTTTTTTTTCGTAACTTTTTATAAAGCTTAAGTTTTTTCTCGTAGTGTAGGTGAACCAATATGGTTAAGAACAAAAAAGCTTAAGCCTTATAAAACGTTACGTAAAAAAATTGTTTTATCCTTAGTGTAGGGTGAATCAATAGCGCTTAGAAAGAAACTTGTTTTATCCTCTCTAGTGCGTTTTATATAAAGCTTTTTTATATTTTTTAAAAATATATATATTTATTTTTTATTAAGTTTAGTAACACCACAATAAATTGGCTGCCGTTTGCTCCCCGCTACTACTGATGACTTTTGTTGTTGTCTTAACTGTATGTATCATGAATTTAATTTAGACTTTTCAAGCGATTTAAAAGACAATTGGTTCGGGTCTCTATACTATTACGTAATTCTATATATACCTGCAACAAAGCAGGTGTCAGTGATCAGCACTTAACCGCAAGCTCGTATTACTGCATTATTGAGGCTTCTTTATATTCGGGTTGAAGGTATTCCGTTACGTTTACGTATTAACAAGTGGACAAATGGAATACGTCTTGATCACGTCTCATTTCATTAAATAATTTGGTAAATGAATTCCCGTTACCCTATTTCATGTTACCTAAAGTTTCGTAATTAAAATTTTGGGACTACAATATGCATCTACTATGAGAATCAAATATCACAATTTCTTGTGTCAAATATTTATTTTTTTATTAACTTAATAATTTATTTTTTATATCTATTCATACAGTTTTCAAACATGGTGAAAGAAATAAGATATCTAACTACCGTCCTGTTACCATATTATCCACTTGTTCCAAAGTATTGTTACAAGTGCTTTATCAAAAACTCTATGCTTCCGCAAAGCCTCACATTTCGCCTTGTCAACATGGCTTCATGACAGGAAGATCTCCTGTAACAAACTTGGTTGAGGTTACCCATATGTAAGTCGATGTTTAGATAACAGGCAGCAAGTTGACATAGTTTACACCGATTTCGCGAAGGCATTTGATACTATGGATCACAATATCTTGATCTCCAAATTAGCTGCTTTTGGATTTTCGGGCTTAATCGTAAATTTAATGTCTTCATACCTGCGAAACAGATCCGCATACGTGTGCTACAATGGTTTCCTCTCGGATAGTTTCATAACTACTTCAGGGGTCCTCCAAGGGTCGAACCTAGGACCGTTATTATTTAATATTTACATCAACGATCTTTTAACATCTATTACATGCAACGTCCTAGCATATGCAGATGATTTGAAAATATTTCACAACATCACCTCGACAACCGACTGTAGTGTACTTCAAGAAAATCTAGCAATAATCAACAACTGGTGTACTCAGTATCAACAAATGTGCTGTAGTAAGCTACACTAGATGTAAATCACCTATCATTTATTTCTACAGCTTGGACCAGATTGATATCGCAAGGCATGTCAAACTCAGAGACTTGGAAATACAGTTCGATACTCACCTCCAGTTTACAGAACATATTACAGCCGTATGTAATGCTGCCTCTCGTAACCTTGGATTTCTGATAAGAACTTGTCGAAATTTTTCTGACATCGCTGCTCTTAAAACTCTTTATTACAGTATGGTACGTAGCAAGCTGGAATATGCTGCTGTAGTATGGTATCCGATATATACATACCAATGCCTTGCGTTAGAGAGAGTGCAAAAGAGATTTTTAAAATACCTTTCCTTCAAGATTACCGGCACTTATCCTTCACGTGGAGCGGATTACGATGGCTTGTTACATATCCACAACATGGATTCTCTGGCTTGTAGGAGAGAAGTCTCTAGCGCCAATTTCTTAATCAAACTAATCAATAATAAGATTGACTCTTCGTCTTTGCTTGGTCAGGTCGATTTTCTTGTTCCTAGAGCTGGCGCACGACACTCAAACACATTCCTGATTCCCAAAGCGAAAACTAACGCTCTTGTAAAAGCACCATTAACACATATGGCTAGGAACGCTAATAAGCTTTTTGAGGATCCGTTTGTAATAATTCGCCACTAATTTTATTGTCAGAGTGCTCAAATGTATAGTTTCGTTTATTTGCTTTTTGTAAGAACTTGTTATCTCATTTCCTATCTTTGCGTGTATGTTATTTATGTATAGATATGGCCTAACTTAATTACTTATTCTATATTATCCTGTAAATAGATTCTTTGCTTGATCTGTTGGGTAATAAAGTTTATTATTATTATTATTAATGAGGTTATAAATTAAATTGGTTACCTGAATTTAAATCCAGTGTACAAGTAGAAGTCTGCATATTTGCTGGCGATAATGTTCAAACAAAAATAAAAAACTTTGAAACTATAAATTCCTGAAATTTTTATCTTTACTTAGACACAGCTTGCCGGCTTTAAACACATGAAGAGAAAAAGTATATGAGAAATTCGTATATAAGCTACTTTTTAATAATATTGATTGTCCTTTCTTGCTGGGAAGAATGGATTTCTTCGTCCCAAGGCTTAACGCTAGATATGAAAGCACTTTCCAGGTTCCATTTGCGACTATCACCTACTTATACCCTCTCTCATGCAGCGAACAAACAAAATATATTTACTTATCTTTGTTTATACTTTACACTGGATATTCGTGTTTTGTGTATATACTTACTCTATGTACTTTATTGTATTATCCCGTAATTGGGCATTTGCCTGTTGGATAATAAATGTGTATTATTATTATACACGGATAGGCAAAAAATACAACCTGATTTAATAAAGAGAAAACTAAGATCATGGCTGTTTCACATACAGAAGAGTAAACTAATATCAGAATTTGACAAGAAATATTAGAGCAAATGGAAGAATTTAAGTACTGTATAACTTGAATGTACTGGTATAACCGTAGATAAGAAAGGAATAGAAGAAAAAGAGATAGTGAATATACGCAAGGCATTTTTAACAAAAAAGGAATATCTACAAAAACTAAGGCCGCAGCGTACAGTACAATCTATACGCCGATCCTTGTAACATCCAGTTTTCAGACCCATATCTGAAAACTGGATGTTACAAGAAAGACAAAGAAGACAGCAGAAATGAGGTATCTGAAGAAAGTGGGTGACGTAAGAAATATAGATAAAATAAGAACAAAACTTTTGAAAAACAGCATTTACTTGTCTATTATCGTCCAGCCCATTCAAGTTCCTTTTCCCCATGCTGTAAATTTGTATATGAATGATAAACCAGGACAACCCTCGATACCTAGGGGTGTCAGAGGACTAGGATGATAATGATGATGAGGTAGTTTGATTAGACTCATAATACTGATAATACTCAGCTTCAATAGAAATACCACCAAAGACTTCAGAATGAAAAATGGACTTAGACGGGGTGACTATCAACACTATTGCTTAATCTAGAAAGGTATCAAATTGTAAAGGGAAGGAAAATGAAGAGGGATAGAATACCCTTCAACATAGGGCACCAGTGTCTGGTGTGCGCTAATAAGAGCTGATAGCGAGGAGTCAAAAAAAATTCAATGCGATAAAGACGAAATTTATGGAGTTGATGAGAAGAAGGCAAACAGATTTGAAGAAAAAAAATGTGAAGGAAGCAAACAGAGAAATGTTAGAATTTGAAGAGGTTGATAGTTACTGGTATTTGGGAGTCAGCCAATAAGTGTGAATAGGAAAATGAGATATAAGTAAGACGGAAAAAAGGAAACAAATTCGTGGGAAATCTTAATAGATGCTGAAACCAAAGGAAAGGTTATACAAAACTTTGCCAAGAGGATATGTTAGTTGGAACACCTGGGAAGGATGTAGAACTGTCGCAGGGTAAGAAGTGGTATCAGAAAGTAGTACCACGAGGTAAAAAGAAAAAAGGAGAAGGAGTGATGGAAGAGGATGTAAGGAAAAAGACAGGAACTGGAGAAGAATTGCATAGGACAGACAAAAGTCTTTACCAACATATGGGCCTGTAAGATCTGTAACAAACGCCTATTAGGGAAGGCTTATTAGGAATAATTTCGTATAATTTTACAAATAAAACGTTATAAACAATTAAATTGGTGCTTCTAAAAAACCGAAAATCTTGTTGAAATTTCTACTGCAAATTAAAATTATTTAAGAAAAATAAATCAAACCAACTCTAACTCTAGCTGTGCCCTGATTGATAATGCTAGAATAGGTCTGAAGCGTTTTGATTTGCGCCATCTTTCCTTGTAAATTAGAAACAGTACATCATGTTCAAAAGGTATATTAATAACACGAACTAGCGACGCGCAGATAAGATTTTAATACTACCCCGCTAACTAATTGCGGTGCTAAAAGAAACTTTTGCACATTGAAAGATTTATTAACCTCAAAAAGAATTAATTCCGCACGGGAAAATTTAGAACGATGTATAATACTTTTGGTAACTTCCGGGGCTCTTTTCTTCTTCCCTTTCCTCTTCTTGTATATTACGCACTAATTAAAGTAGAGATGATTAACAACTGACCGCCAAAAGAATCCATGTCGCCTCAGATTATGCTCAAATTGCAACCAGATTTTCCAATCTTTTGAGATTCCCTCCGCGCAGCTTTACCAAGGCCAAAGAGTCTCTAAAAGAAAATCTGCCGGCATTGTTTAACACTCTCTATATACCTCTCCCCCGAATCGAACTTTTCTAATTTAATCTAAGCGAATAAGTTATGCGAACCGTTTGCCCGAACCGCTAAAAGGTGAGACGATGTCTCGGCCAAACCAACCGACACCGCCGACATAGTTCCCTCCTAATTACGTGCAGATAATAATTTAAGTATGGGCCGGGTTTCGGGACGACAGAGACGATGATGTGTCCGGAGTACCCTCGGGTACGGCTAACGGCCCTAAACTCCAAAGCGTTCGGAAAATTCGCCCGCTTCAAGCTACGTGGCAACATAGAAGATAAGCGTTAATTAATTCGGGCGAGTTTATTAAAATCGTAAACGTCCGAACACGTTACTCGGTAGGAGGTCGTAGGGTCGGGCTGAAGTAATACTTGAGCCGTACTCGATAGTAATTTGATGACGTGGCTTTAATCGCGTGGAATGCTGTCCCGTACCCTAAAGCCGAAATGGTGAAGTGAAAATGCCGTAAAAGGAATATTGCATGGATTGTACGAACTATTCTCAACCTTATTTTGTTGAATCCTACTAAGATTGGCACATTATAAATATCGGAGAATTCGATTCGTTCTTGCAACGCTGACTGTACCTCAGGTGTCGGTGTTGGGTCCGACATTGTTTGTCATGTCATATACATTAAGGTCTGATCTAGTCTTTGCGTGCAAATTATTTATTTGATGTGAGATTTTGACGGTATAGTTAATATTAGTTTTAATTTTCCTTTTCAATTACCCGAAAATAGTTCAACGCGAGAAAATCTTTACTTGAATACGATTGGCTTCCTTTGCTTTGCATTCTAGCCCCCATCTATCCTTCTAGTGTATAATCCAGGCAATAACGAGCATTTTTGAGATAGTTATCGACTTGGCAGCGCCAAAACCACTAGAGACCCTTTCGGAAAACAGGAGGCATTTGCATTGAGGCAATATCGTCTCGTACTGGCGGCCTCTTCACCTCCTTAGCGTCGACGTGAGCTTTACAACAGCGACAGACAGTTGAGCGGCGGATATTTTGCCACGGCATTGCTTCCCGCATTACTACACTCGCTGTTCGCTCCGTTGAATGCATGACACAGAGTCGAATTCGTTTCTCTTCTTCTCTCGTACAAAACATGCGCGTTGCGTTACATGTATATAACCAGGTTTTTCTTTCCTTTTTCCGTTCTTACCCAGCGTTTTTACAAGACGTTTATTATTACAGATGTTTACGTGGCCGTGAAACGATACTCTCTCCCTTTGATGTTCCCAAGGGCAAATATTTTTTCCCCGTAATTTGCATCCGCCCTATGCTCCCTATGCGAGTTATTAAGTTTTATCTGATATCGTTTCGACGCAATTGCAACAACTAACAAGGCTAACGTAAAATACTCGCGACGATAACGTATAAAATGTAATAATAGCTGATGGCGTTCGTGTACTGAACCGGGAGACAAAGCAGACGAGGTCAAAAGATCTTTATTACATTGACAGTAGTGCACTGTTACAACGTCCTTTGTATATACACATATATAGAGAAGAAAAAGCGGAAACGAGAGAAGGTAAAAAAAGAAGAGACAAATGGATAAAACCGAATCGACAAAACATCAAAAGAGACCCTAGTTAATGTGCGTCGCCTTGGTAGTGGCTTCTACGTTACTCGAATTACTTAAAATACAAAAAAAAACCTTTGAAACGAATACGGAATAACAGTAACAGGCTTGAAGCGAAGGGAAGTTCGTGCAACTACCTTTGAAAATCAATTAATAACAAAAAAGAAAGTATTGCCTTGTACCGTGTGATTTTTAATATGAGCTTTTTGTTTCAAATTTGCCAAAACAAGAATAGAAAATTGTCGTTATTATATTTATTAAATACAACAGCAAATTGATTTAATAAAATACGTATCATATGATTCGAGAGCGCATCGGCTCTCATTGTCAACTAAATGCCGAATCCGGAGGATTGCCTATACGATTGTTATTTGAACTATTACTGGAACTTCCCTCTATCTCCAGCTCAGCCGGTAAAGGCGAACTCTGTTGTGCAGGGATTAATAGTAATACAAATCGAAGCAGGAACAGGTGATGGGTCTTGTTCTTGTTTCCATCTTTATAGCAAAATGATTTTGAATGATATTTTCACTTGTTATGGCTTATGTGTTACAATAACACATGTGATGTGTGATGCGTTTACATGTGATGTGTACATATACATGTGATACGGTAGCCAAATGTTTAGATATTATTATTGTAAATTTTGAAGAGAATAATTTTTCTGCTTCTTGTAAAGATTTAGGCTTGTCTGATCATTGCGCTCAACTAATCACACTTCAATTTTATTATCAGCAACAAACATATATCTTTAAGAGAAAATTTTGCGAAAACACTTTTAATAATTTTTTGAATTATTTGGAAAAAGAAACATGGCTGTCAGTATATGAGATCGATTGTTGAGGTAAAGCCTTCTCTCAATTTACTTCCATATTTAGGTATTAATTTGATATATGCTTCCCGATAGAAAAAATTTACTTACACAGAAATAACTATTCTAGTTCTCGATGAAGTTACATTAAAGATAATCGAATGTAAAAGTATACTGATGTTTCTAAAAGATGAATTAACGATTACCTATATTTCAAAAATTACTTAGAATTTATTTTGCAAGTAAATATATGCATATTAAAAAACAATAAAATTAAAATCTATTTTTTATATTTTTTGAATAAAGTTTTTTTAGTAGCCCAAATTAATTATGATCTCTGGATATGGTTGACAATGAAACCATTTTATAACTGTTTTCCTGTTATTAAAAAAAAACAAATAACTTTTAAGGTGTAATCTTATCCAACCTCACTTTATGACGTTTTTCAGTAAAGTTGCTAAATTTGTTGTCATACCCGTGATCTAGTGAAAACAAAAATGTACTCATGAGTTAGACAATGTGAATCAATCCTTCAAAAGTTTTTATATAGCTTAATAAAACCATCCCTATACATTGTCAACCTTATGCCAGTCCTTTAGTGTAGGTTTATAAAAGCAACAGAAAGCACATATGTACATACCTGCAAAATTACCTGTGAGTTCTTCTAAACCTCTAATCTTCTCTTCTAACTTCTAAAACCTATGTAGGTATTTTACCGTAATTATGCATAATAATAACTTAAGAATTTGTAAATATAATGGCATATACAATACACACGTTTTAAGAAAATAACAACCACAGAGTAACCTAGCACATAATACGTTAAACAACTACATAGGTGACGTGCATTTTTTTTTCGTCTCTATACGAATATGTATTAAACTTTGGATTCTTACCTATTATTTTCACACTCACAACTCTGCACAGACTAACAGGTTATAACACGTGCACCGTCGCGAAATTAATAGAAGGGTTTTTGTTCGCTAACGCTAAGCAATCCCAATGCAATGCTTATAATATAAAAATATTATATGTAGTAAATTTATTATAAAAATAGTAAATATGTTACGGTGCAATATACCATAGTTACATGTGAGCTATGTACAATAATGGAGGTACATGTATTATGAAATCTTTTACAAGAAAGCATTGTCAAATACCTTTATAGTGTAATACCGTCTATTTTGCTTCCAGGAAAAATACTGATATATTATACATTCTAAAATATATTTATTTAAGTCTACAAAATATATCAAACAAAAATAATTGTCCATTCAAACAAATTCAAATTGTTCCTTTAAAAAAATATTGTTTCATACAAATAAATTATTGTTCAGTCAAAGAAATAATTTCAAAGATATATATTTGCTTGATTCAAGAACTTTTTTTTCTCTGTGAACAGACAGAGAAATAAATAATCGAATAATTGATTAAGTAAATAATTACTTAAACAGGGAACACATAAACAACTAATAAACAGAAAAAATTAAGAAATGGCAACTCAGCTAATAAATTCACTCATTAATGGCAGCACAAAGCAAGATTAGACTGTTAAACCGGTTAGGAATAGTTTTAACAGTTCTGTAGAATTGCATTGTTTGTTTTCATTTGATGCAAACCAAGCCTGCTGTGATTTTTAATGCAAGAAAACTGTATTATGCGTATTAAAATAAAATTACTCGTAACTTTTTGAGTATTCATATTGGGGCAAAAGCGTATTAGGGCTTTTAAATTAAAATCTATTAAAATCCAAATATTGAAAAAAATACTAAATTTTAAATTACCTTAAAAACGCATCATTCAATTGCTTTCTTTCTCAATTACACCTTAATCAACACTGAAAACACTGAATCATTGCTAATTTAACCGAATCTGTAGCATTAATAATAAGAAAGTTACACCCTGTATATATACTTGAAGCTCTGTGCTTTATGATTTTACAAACCCTATACAACATACCTACAATACCAGACTGAATAATTACATACTGCCACAGGTTCATAAAGCCACAACATTCCAAAAAAGAATTCAATACGCTGGCTGCAAATTATACTATACCTTGCCAAATAATATTAAAGAAATACAATGATTTTGGCAATTTAAATTTGCTGTAAAAATTTTTCCATTGAATTTGAATTAATTTAGGTTTTATTGTAAACTATTGTTCTTTTTCCTTTTGTGACTTTTTTCATGTGTTGTACTTGGAAATAAAGGGACATTTTTATAAAAATCGAAGAATGTTTTTTCATATACTATAAATTAATACAAAATCATAACATGATACGCTACACGCCACAATAAGGGGTTTGGAAGGATTTTGTACATTATAACACTGATTTACCAGACGAACAAGAAACTCACTCAAGCGTAAGTTGCTTCCATAGAATCCAAAGAACGAACAGGAGGATCATCTGCTGATGTTACAGTACGAATTTGATAGTACACGATACTAAATTTTCTTCTTCATGCACAAATTTCTTCCACTGTCTGTCCTTTGTCACCTTAGCTGCGTTTTCCCACATTTTTCCTTTTATTTGACATATTTCCCCGATTCCAACTTTATCGTGGTCTTCCTGGAAGAGATTATAGGATATTATAGAACTTTAACAAAACTCAACCACTGCAACTCATACAATAAAGCTGTACGAACTGATGAGTCAATTTGATTTTCGAATCTTATCTTCAATCCTATTTCTTGTATGGCTAAAATCATGGAAACAAAAACGCCGTCCATATCCGTGCATATGTAGAACGTAGCTACAATGAGATTGGCGAAAAGGAAGCAAAGATTTGCTCGTAGGAGGCGAAATTAGATTCTCCAGCGTCGACTTCTAATCAATTTTACTTCTATAACTTGACCCAGATAAGAAAAAAAAAACTTTTCCCCCGTGAACGCAGTTATAATTTCGTCTTGGGGGCGCAGAAACTCCTGGATGGTCACAACGTGAGAACTAGCGCGAAACTTTTGCTCTCTTCTACATAGAAAACCGAGAAAATAATTTTCTCTTGAATCTTGGGGACAATACTGGAATGATTTCGTATGAGAAAATCAGAGAATTTTATTGGAGTTGTGCTTGTTATTTCTTAAATAACATGTTGGTAACAGCTCCTTGATCGTCTCCTTTTGTTTTCATTGTGCCTTAAAATGTAGAATACCCGATCTTAGGTAAGCGGTAGTGTACAGTCAGTAATAAGCCACGCATATTTGAATCTTGCTTTTCCTCTCTAGTAGTCGTCATTAGTACCTCTGGCCTGCATATTTTTGATTTTCCTTTAGTAAAAATGACAATTTAGCACGTAGCTTTCAGGAAATAAATTTCTGCTCGTAGCACTTTCTGCTGTATACTGTCTGCTTTGGCAACCCCTTTGAACATTCCAACAGTCTCGGGCATCATGTGTGGATCTCATTTTGCCTTTTATAGATCTCCTATTGTTTTTAAATTTTTATGAAATCTTTCGCCCTGTCGCTTACAGTATCTAAATTCTCGCGATATCTGGCACGATGATAGGAAATGAAGCTTCATGCTCATGTTGGAAGGTACGCGGTGGAGATTTTTAAGCATTGTTACCACTAAATCTTTGTAATCGCACCTTTTTTTTGTTTCCTTTATTTCCAATTATATTCATCCATCGATAGTGTTGATGAAATTTGGGTCTCTTATTATAATGTTTATTTGCGGTCCATCGAATACACCGGCTTTAATTTTTTCGTTACTAAGTCGTCGTGGGTTTTTCCAGATGTTTAGCATGGGGATATCGAAAACCAGTGGAGATAGGGAGAGGATCAAATGAGGAAAGAATTGCACTTTTACGAACTCAAGCCTTTTGTTTGTTCGAAGAAAATGCACGGCTAACTTGATATGTCGAAAAAACTGATTTCCTGTTATTTCGTTTAGTGTCCCAGCTCTGTTATTATTGACTTTAAAAAAAAAGTGGAAAAGAGAAAGTTGTAGGTAAATATGTGCTGAATAAAACAGTATCATCGAATTTTTTTATTAAACCTGTAATTTTTGAGATATGACAAAAAATTTGGATTTTTTTTCCGAGATCCTCATGCTAAATATCTGAAAAGACTCAGCCTGCATACTGGAAGCTGTTGCCTTACAAATCTATAGTGTTAACGTATTGCTTCATAAGACCTAGGTTGATGTGGAGATGTGGAAACATGATTTTTTCTCTGCCCACTAATGGTTGGCTTATATGACCTTTTCTTCCAAAGTCTAAGGATATTCTAATAGATCAATGTTTATGACTCTAGTGTTAGTTTCTTGCATTCCCAGAGGTATAGAAAACATGGGAACTTTCCACAAAGAAAATCCTGTTTTTTAATGTCTTCATATCTTTCCCTTAAGAAGACTGAGTAACCAATAGGGACGCATTCCCATGGTGTAGCAAGATACAATGAACGTCCTATCGATCTGAACATTTTTCTTGGTGTGGGGTGAACCAATAGTGTTAAAACTTAGTCAATAGATATAAACACCTTGCAAAACTTTATATGTTTGGAGATCACAATTATAAGTTTCCTTATATAAACTATTGATTTAAAATAAGCCAAAAATACGTTTACCACCTTGTTGAGTAAAGAACTTTGAATACGTATTTCGGCAACTAAGTTGCCATTCTCAGCAGAAAACCACAAAGGAAAATAATGTCAGACGTAGCACTCTGGTAGAAATGTACCTCACAGAACACCACTTAATAACATTAATTTTACGCACCGTATACTATTATCTTATATAACCTTTTTGATGTTTCTCATTAACTTCTCAGATACATCTCTTTTACGTAAACCTGCACATATCTTATTGCTAGGTAATTTATCGAAAGTCTCCTCTAACTCTAAATATTTCCGCTTCTTTTATGTGTCCTAATATTGGTTCACTGGAACTGTTGGATATATTTATTATTATTATTATTGTTTCGGCCACTTGAACGAAACACAGCGTATATTTTAATTTATTTTGTATTTGTCCTATTTCGTAGTATTAGTTGACGTGTATATCTTTGTAAACAGGATGTACTTATTTTTATGATATCATTTTAACTTTGCCGAAATGGTATTCCACGCATTTAGACAACGTTCCGTTTATTGGGGTGATTCGGACTGAGTAGAACGCTGTACTGTCGGCAATATACTTTGATCCCTTTTTAAGGTATTCTTCGAATGCCGTAGCATCACGCTTAGAAATTATGTTTTGTATATAGCACATAGTTATTGTGAAATGATGTCACCTTTAATCAATAGGATGTTGTAACCCCACCCTTATATTAACGTACAAAGCTTTCCTCAGACATTTTATACTTTAAAATAGTCAGTTAACAAAACGACATACACCCAACTGTCATGTTTGTAATGTGCAAATATATTAAGACAACGTTCAAATAAACAGTGGAACAAGTGTTAACTCAATTCTTTCAGTCACACCTCACCAAAGAAACAAATTCCTTCAAAGCAGGAGGAATCTACATGATAAAATGTAGATCCGGCTCGAAGGACCATCCAAATTCCTTCAAAGCAGGAGGAATCTACGTGATAAAATGTAGATCCGGCTCGAAGGACCATGCAAATCCCTTCAAAGCCGGAGGAATCTACATGATAAAATGTAGATCCGGCTCGAAGGACCATGCAAATTCCTTCAAAGCAGGAGGAATCTACAATTATTATTATTAAAAGCGCAATACGCATTCCTTCTACGTTTTCTTTTCTATTGATGGTGTATCATTGTAAAGACATGAATCTATACACTTCTCCCTATTGAAAACCACATTGTGCCTTCGCCAGAGTATCTGGCGTGCTCTTTCAGTTTTTACTTAACGATGTCTTCATATAGTTCAGGAGCAGTTATTTCTCTGTAGTGCCGATATTCCACATTATCCCATTTCTTAAAAATTAGCAGTATAATTCTAATTTCCCAAACTTCCCTATTTTCTTTTCTTTCGATATTCCGTTTAGTATCTCTAGCGATATCTGTATATTCATATCTTGTAAATTGCTTTTTATTTTCGACATATATTCATCCGGAAAGATATCTAAAATACACGTGCGTAAAAGACATTGCACATCTGCTCTATCCTATTTTCACAAACAACCCCTAATGTTTCTTCCTTCACGTGTGGAGCGGAAACACGAAGGTCCTCCAGGGTTGCAGGTCTCTGCGGGACGGCCAGAGAATGTTACTGCGTCGCCCACAGTCACTGTCACTCTGCGTGTGTCTGACATCCTCCGTCCTCTCTATTCCTGTGTCGCCCAATTTTCTTTGTGAGCAGTCAAAAGAACTGGGACGCCTTTGCTAGTAAGGTACAACAACGTAAAGACGTCGTATCCATTTTTTTTCTCGGGGCCACCTTAGATAAAATGTTCTCGTCAGTTTTCTTTACGCGGGCGATTCGACGCTCCTTTCCCTGGGTCGCTGTTGGGGTTATGTACTGCTCGAAGTAAACGTGTGCATGTATGCTACGTAGTACCTCGTATCGTAAAAAAAGGAAGGTCGGGTTTTATATCGCCATGAAGCGAGTAGAAAAATATGTTTTATATTCAGGACGAATGTAGATCGATCTAAGGTTTTGTTTTTGAAAACAACATAGTTGGAATAGATTCATAAAAAGCTGTTAATAAAGGCTATTAAATTATTAAACATATTAAATAAAGGCAGGCAGCTATTGTTATTATTATATTATTTATTCAAATCTCCTACATTCGTCGTTAAGAAAAGCTCCTTTCTTTCCACGGATTTACTTAGTGTTTTTGCTATAGCATTTATTTTTTACATTCTTTCGAGCTGCTAGATTTGTACCGACGTAGACAGGAGTCCCTCAGGTATTCTCCGGTACCAAGTATGTACTTACGGCGTCGACTTTCCGTATCACGCATCGCGAAAGCAGCCGTATCTCTCGGACACGGTACGCGCGCTGGCTGTCTGCGGACGTGCAAGGAATTTATTATCCGCTTCGCACGTTCCCGTCTCTACATATGACGCCGGGGTCGCGGAAAATGTTAGGAAATACGAGAAAAATGCGCATCGCTTACGGCGGTTGCTATTCAAACGAGCAGGGGAGGCGGTCACGGTAACGTCGCTTATTATTGCAACTGATGGATGGCGTGTATCCTTTTTCGCGTTTGCCGTGCAACGCTGTCGGATATTAGGCGACTAGGGAAATAGAACAAGTTCGTATCGTGTGAATTGCTATTAGTGGAGTGAACTATTATTTAAATAAAAAATAATGTTCTTGTAAAGGAACTAAGGTTAACTTCGTAGAAAAATGTTACTATAAAGTACACAAACAAATTCTTTAATCCTAAGAAAAAATATGTAGGTATTACATACAATTTTGCGACAAAACTATAGAACTATAATCATTAATTGTGTCAATAGTGTATACTACAGTGTAATGAAAAAAATATAGTGTTGTATACACATACATATACAGGTGTTTAAAAATTTTGGGGCACTATTGCCAACTTTCTTATGATTAATGCTACAGAATCGGTTAAATTAGCAATGATTCAGTGTTTTCAGTGTTGATTAAAGTGCAATTGAGAAAAAAGCAATTGAATGATGCGTTTTTAAGATAATTTAAAATTTAGTATTTTTTTAAATTGAACAG
>JARFOC010000590.1:576844-640245 GCA_031763485.1 Osmoderma eremita
TCGTTTTATTTGCTTTTTGTAAGAACTTGTTATCTCATTTCCTATCTTTGCGTGTATGTTATTTATGTATAAATATGTCCTAGCTTAATTACTTATTCCACATCATCCTGTAAATAGATTTTTTGTTTGATCTGTTGGGTAATAAAGTTTATTATTGTTATTATTATACATCAATCACAAATTAAATACTGTTTATTGAAAAGTGGTAGTTAAGCGTGGAAGTTTTAAAGTGTTTCATTTCCCGTATTCTCTACAAAAAATGCAAGTTTAAGGGCTGAGCAGCAAGCAACACATTCACGAGATTCAACACTGACCACATTTAGATTTTAATTTGACTTTGAGTTTCGTGCCAAATGATACAATTGCGCGAAAGAGACGCTTAGTTACATTTATAGTATATTTTGTAGAATAATATGTAATGCAAAACATAACGGAGTGCATCAAATTATACAAATGAAAATAGGCGGCAATAGAAAACGAAATAGAATGCAAATAATAACTATATGGCTATTACATCAGTTTCGTAATTGAAAAGGTATATCCTTGACTTCATTTTCTGAAAATAAATTCCTATATTACCACTGCGTAAGTGGTATGCTAAACCCAGCTTCATAAACACGTTTTGGCAATAAACAGTTAAGAGTAATAAGAAACTAATTTGTTCGTTGCATAGTAAAAGCTTGGAAACAAGGAAATATCTAATTAGAAGCTGTAAAATTTCATTCGATCTAAATTACCCAAATCCAAATTTCCCGCAATAGTTAATGGCGTATACAACGAATTAGATGACTGTAATATTATGTTTGCTGCTTGAACAACCCAAAATGCATTTAAAATTACATTTTCTTATGTCCTATTTTTTTTGTTAAGTATTTCCATCCTAAAGATTTATTTACCGTATTTATTCTAATTGGAGACACAATTCCAATAACCGCCGCATCCCAATAGACGCCGCAAGAACATGATGCCGAATGGAATAAACGCCGCACTCTAATAAACGCCGTATCTTTATGGGAAGTGCACACAATCAACGTCAAAAGTTGGTAGGGGAATCCCCGTTAACCACATTCAGATTGAATTCCGTATGTGATACTAGAACGAAGTCGTTTTGTATCAAAACTAAGTTGCAATATAATTGTTTTGAGATGGATAGCAAAAGAATAGAAATGAGGATTTGGTTTGATTCTAAATAAACGCCGTATTCGAGTAAATGCCGCACTTCTTTTAAAAGCCGCAAAGATAGATGCCGTAAATGATTAACCGCCGGGGCGTTTATTAGAATAAATACGGTAATTTCGAATGACTTACAGTATATGGAATATTATTTACTCAACTGGCAGCAAAATGAAACGGTTTTCCGACCACTTACTTTCGCTTAAATTTATAACGAATCCACAAAATTAACCGACCAACTTAATCAACTCAACAAAATCGAATTACTCAGATTACGAGACTATCGCCTTCTCGGCATTCTTGCGGTAAAGATGATTCGATGCTCCTACCATAAATAATTTCGAATGCCCTTAAATCATGTTCCGGCAACGGAGGTCCTCGTCTTTTATTAGAAGATAACGCAATTACAGTTTAATCCGTGTCGCCGTGATAAATTACAGTTTTCCTCCTACGCAAAACGGTATTACCGACGAGGCAAGTTATCGACGGGTGGAGGTGCTGGCTCCTATCGGCGGAACGTCGAACTACCGTCGATGCCAGAACGAACGGTCTCTTTCGCCCCACGAATTGATATATAGCGCCCTACCCGGAGCATGTATATAAATCGACAAACGACAAGCTTCTTCATCTACGTTTTCCTCGATAAGGTGTCGATTTGAATAATGTTCTGTTTTCCGCTGGAGTGAGTTTACTCTATTTCTATCTCTGCATAGACAAACATGAGCAAGTATTCGTGAAAAAGTCCTGATAATGATACGGCCCAACAAAACGTAAAATGTATAGAGAACTTTGTTGAGCTACGGGAACCTGAATTCGATATTAACACACGATTCGGATTACTCCTGCCGCCCAAAGTATTAATTAATTCGGGACGACACGTGTTTCGGGAACAATTAGAGGGCACGGCCATGAGAAACCCGCTGTCGCCGTTTATTGCCAATCTGTTTATGGGTGAGTTTGAAACCGAATTGAAAAAGGACGGAGATTATTTTCTGAGAATTTGACTGAGATACGTAGATGATATATTTGCGATATTTGCTAAAAAATATACGCTGGAAAATTTCCTGACAAAATTGAACTGGCGATTTGATTCGATTAAATTCACAGCAGCACAAGAAATGAACAATAGTCTACGTTTCTTAGATAGTTTAGTAATTAAGCATAACAGGAAGTAAGAAATAGACATATACAGAAAAGAAACCATCACAGATAGATTCATAATGCCGGATTCAAACCACTCTCAGCAACATAAAATGTTCGCGATAAATTTCCAAATAGATTAATTAAATTTCCATTAAGTCAAAACAGATACGAAAAAGAATTAAAATATATTAAAAACATTGCAAAGGACAATGGATACTTCTTTGGAGATATTGATCGCGTCCTTAAGAAGATCCAATATAGACAACACCTGAGAAACTCGACAACGCTGACTCCGGTAGAACCCCGCCACAAAATTTTTTTTTTAAAAACCTTTTCATAAAATAACGAAAGGAATTAGCCGAGTCGTAAAAGACGAAAATATGAAAATCGGTTATAGATCGTCGAACACACTTCGTAACCTATTAGAAAATCCTAAAGACAAACCCGAAATAAAACAAAAGTCGGGAATTTACAAAATTACAGGTGGAGATTGTGAGAAAGTCTACATTGGACAGACAAAGAGATCTACTGAAATTAGGTATAAGGAGCATACCTCGCACTACCGACATGGGAGAGCAGGTATGTCTGGCGCTGCTGACCATATGGAAAAAACCGGACATAATATAAATATAGAGAATTTAAAACTAATGGAATCGATACCTTCGACGCGTGAGCTAGATGCATATGAATCTATTTATATTAAAAAGAATTAAAACCTTCTCAATCGGGAAAAAGCGCCCTTATGATTTTCTGTGCTGATGGATTTATTGGGATAAAGAATACACTTAAGAACGCCCGGGTGGTCCTTCTAAGAATTTTTGCGTTCGGGTGTGTGAAAAGGTTATAAATATGTTAGGGATAGGTAAAGGGAATAAGGGGAGAAGGAAAAGTAGTGCATGTTTTTAGTTATAGTTATTTTTTGCGCTCATTCGGTTATACGTCTTGATAATGGGAATCAACGTATTCCCGAAACACATGTCGTTCCGAATTAATTAATACTTTGTGCGGGACGAGTGATCCGAAGAGTGTGTTTATTGTGCTGCCAATATATCTAAACCATTTTCTCAGCCTATATTTGCAATGAATTTGCACATGATTAATTTATTGCTACATTTTAATATTAATTGTATTATATTTAGCAGTTTTACTTCTTCAATTGCAACATTTAATAGAGGAAAAGAGAAGAAATAGATTTCTTGAGATTCCAAGTCATTCTATTCTCTTGTTATGCAGCTATATGTACTTCTGAGTAAACAGTTAAAAAAAAACAGTAAGTTGAAATTAGTAAATCACTTAATACATATAGACTATCCATTACATTGAATAGATTTAGTTCACTTTATTTGATATTCTTAACTTGACCTCTATTACAATTTATTTAAATTTTACAGTCAAACGTCCGCCATTTTCAGGATGAGATACGCTCGAAATAGAAATTGATATTCGGTTTGCATTCGGCGAATTGCTAAATGGATCGGCGACCTCAGAATGCGAAGTACCAACTCAAAAGAATCCAGCACTCGCAAATATAAGTCGCATACCTTTTGTCCTTTGGCGACCGGAAAAGTCGGAAAGTTGCCCCTTAGGGGGCGCCGCAATCGCATTCGGCGTATCAAAAATGGGGAAACGTGCGGTTCGTTGCACTCTTTATACTTGTAGGGGGATTTTCGTTCCAGGGAGATGCACCGTAACTTGCAGTAGCTTTGTAGTATTGGTTGCCTATGTGACGGCGCATGTAATCCTAAAAGTAGAAGGCGCATACATTTACCTGAAGGTAGGGATCATGTAATTTATGGATGATTTATTAAGTTTGTGATGTCTGGTATTGATTACGTTGGCAGTGTAAAAATCAAGGGAGGGTGTATATAAAGTGGGATTTAAGAAATGTTGATGAGAGTATTTTGGTAATGGCAGTTTTCTTTTCGTTCATTAATCTAGATAAATTTAACGTATTCAGTAAGATACTAAATTGACTAATTTGAGCATTGACATTACCCTTAATGTTACAGTTTGCATTTAATTACTAAACTTTAAAACAAATTAAGAATAATGCTAACGTAAGAACGATTTTTTTTATTGAATGTAATAAATGTGGTCTATTATGATAATTATCACATTAAGGTAACCATATTAGTTTTAATGTAGTAATAGTAATAAAAGTCTCAAAATATAACGTATTGTTTTATAATTGTTGATATAGTTGCTTAAACAACGTGTCTCGAGGTCCAAAAATACGGGTGTACCTTTGAAACCGTTACTAAAGACTTAGAGGAATTATTACTCAAAACAATCCTGTTACATGTTGTCGATGATTTGTGACACTGTTAACTTTTACAGAGCGGATTTTTTTTTTCATGATGCCGCACCCCGTTTAAAATAGTTTATGTAGTAATTGCTGGAATGTTATGTTAACATTTCAAGTTAGTCCAAGAAAAATTCAAATTGATCGACTGTTGGGGACTGAAGGTCGGGTATTCTGTTATCTCCTTTAGATCTCTTCCTCGATCCTTTGTTTTCATTCGATTTGTTAAGGAAGCCCCTGTCAACAAACATAACATTTTGTAAAAACTGATTATGTAGTCTGGTGAGTGCATTTTCATTGATTGATTATTTCAAAAAATTATCACACAATGGATGTCCGCGAAGTTTTTCGCTGAAGAAATTTCATTTTGATTGAACCGTCCTCTTCTATCTAATTGTGTAGAAGTGTTAGGAATTGAGGTTTCTCGATGTATTCCTATTCCGTGCTATCTTCTCAGCATCCTTCCAGTTCAGGTTTGTATCCTGTAGTGAAGCTGGAATATCGTTGTTCTATAATTCACTAGGTCTTCCTCGTTTGCGCTTTTTTTTGTTGAAAGAGCCGACTATCTATATTTGTTTTACTTTTATGCTATCATCCATACGCATCATGTCACCGAACAATGACGAACAATTATTTGCATCAGGTTCGACCATGCACCAGTCCCGCAATTCTATCCCCCCTGGTGGTGCCTATCACTGCTCTAAGACAGTGCACCTCACTTTCTTGTAACGTTTACAACTGTCATTTAAAGTCCACATGTCCCACTTGTTCTTGTTGTTTTTTTTCTGCTCCGTGCACCTGAGGCATATGATCGAAAACTACAGTGATTGTCTTCATTTTTGCGGTTCATTCCGACAGGCTTTACAACTGGTGAGTGACTAGATGGTAACATGTTCACTTTGCGTTTATCTTTGTATCTTACCGCAAGAAGTTCTTTACATGACCGATAGGTAAACTCGATTTATTTTTGGCACACCTTTACGAGATAGCTCGTAGAGTTCCGCAGCCATTTGTTTTCATTTTATGTAATGCATCAAGTAAGTTGGCGCATGTATGCCAGTTATCGGTGTGGATATGACCCTTTTTCATAAATGGTTCAAGCAAAGCCAATGTTTTCCGATTTTCCAATGTCATACTTGTCACTGAAACCTTTAGTGTTAGTTGGGCATATTATAGAGTCCAATATATATGCCATTTCTCAATTACACAATAAGAACGATTTAACACCGAGTCTGTGACACTTTGGTGGTATATATTATTTGAAAAATATGCTGCCCCGTAAGTGCATCAAGCTCTTATCTATGCGCACATTTTGAGTGGGCACAATCACTGTAATTTTAACCACCGAGTCTTTTTTCACTGGTAGATTGTCATTATCTGAGATGCAATTTCACTCGAATTAAAAACCTGTCCCTTTCAATAAGCTTGCTAAACATTGGTGTGAAAATATATCGATCTTCAGTCCAAGTTACTTGTTGCTGTTTTGTAAGTGGCATTAGAAGAGCAGCGTCCAAAGAACAATATAATTTCTTCAAATCAGCTCTTTATGCCGAAAAATTCTGGAAGATTGTTGCGACGTAAATATCTGTATTGTTTATTGGTCCCATTTGCAGTAAATTCCATTATATCTGGACTAAAAATATTAAAAAAGAAAATAGAGCGCTGTAATACCTTGAATTTTGTAGCCTGAATTCAAGTCATTAATATCTGGTAAGAACACTGTGGTTTTCCAATCCAACTCATCTTTTGACACTGTGCCTCCTACCCCGGCTCTTCATCTTCGCTGTTTACTTTCATTTCCTCCGAAATTTCCTGCAGATCCAAGTTTTGGTTGCTATTATCCAACGCACAATTTTCTATGTCAGTTACCGTTTTACACTGGTTTTGCGAATTTTCAGTAGTATCTTGGCTGTCGGAATATGTCACGCACTTTCCGTCACTATCACTTTTAGCGAAAATTTCTTCTAATTTTTTGTCTGTTAAATATTTCAACTGTAAAGTAGGTGATGAAGACAAAAGCTGGGCTCCACATATTTGCTGTGTTCCGTGTGTCAGACAGGTAAACGACATATGTCTTTTGCTATTCCTATGATTTGGAGCCAACCGTCAGATCATATTACCGATTGCTATTTTTGGTTGACAAATATAAGTGGTATGACTTCTAAATCCAAACATACTGTAAAATATCCTGATATTCCATCTGCGCTGAGACCAGTACCTCACAGTCCGGAAGTACCTGTGTCTAAACCTCCACAAAACATGACACTAAGCGACGATCAAAGTGCTGATGATACCAAGGCAAATTGAGCCCTGCTATGTTGACAGACTATTGCTGGACGCTGAAGAGAGATGTTTCTGATGGAAAGTACAGTCGAAAGTCACATATCAGCACATTTTCTAAATAAATATATTACTTTGCACGTCATTTTTTCATGATATAATATATACAAACTATAATATATACTTTCACAAACTTTCATTGCTTTGTCACTCTGAAACGCTGTCTGATCGAAAAATTCTGAAAACAGATATAATATAGAATAAGTATAAAAAGTACCACCAAGTTCACAAACTTTACCCGTGGGACAAAATAAATCTGACCAGTGTTGACCAGTGTTATGTCGGATTTGCCACTTTTATCCATAGGTAATGAATATATGTTTCCATATGTGACCAATATTGCCCCATTGCCATAACTTACTGCATAACATATTGCATGTTAATTTGAAGTGTAATGTCTAGTTTCCACCTTCAGAGAAAGAAAGGAGATCGCTTAACATCCTGTATAGCAGACCTAATACTTGATACCGAATAACTGATTCGATCAATTCCCTATTGTTCCGATAAGAAAGTCGGGCTACGCTCGATATCATGAAACATGCGCATTTAGAATTATAATTGGACTTTAAAAATGAATGGCCCTTCCGGACAGCTTCGGGCAAATAATTAAAGCGGTATCGCCACATCGCTGAACAGCAGCTTATCTGACAACGAAACGGTGTACGCACTGAGCTCAAAATATGCATGTTACATAGTATGCACACTGTGCAGTTTGGTGTCTGTAAAGCTACTATAGAGGAAATTTATTGTTCAAAATTATGTTTTCAAGAACCTCTTTGGAGATTTACCATAATTGGCATTATTTTAATAAAATCGATGTCACTATGTTTGTTTCTCTTCCATTTCAATTTTCTATGGAACTTGCAAGGTATTTGCTGGGTGCTGCAACCAAATTTAGGTTATTTATTTCGTAGGAGAAGTTATTAGATTGGATTATGCTTTGTAATAGATTATTTGGTTAAAATTTTATGTCTATTGAAGACCCTCATACTCGAACTAATTTCATTTCAATTCAATTTACACTGCAGTTACGTACTCCCGCAACTTTGGAGTGAACTGTCTGCCGATCAGTCCAATCGAAGATATAGGGGTACTCCCAGAGGTACTCGACCCAACAAAGAAAAAACAAAAAAATGGTGGAAAATATCTTTATTTCTGAACATGGTCTCCTTTTAGCTCAATACACTTTTCCCAGCGATGTTCAATAGCTGCGATACGCTGTTTATAGTGAGAACCATCAAGTTCCTCAAGATAGCCAGCAACCGCAAATTCTACCTCCTGATTGTTGGTAAATTTTTTACCACCGAGCCATTTTTTCAAGTTTGGAAAGAGAAAACAATCCGACGCTGCTAAATCTGGCAAATAGGGTGTGTGAGGAAGCAATTCCAACTTTAACTATTTGATTTTGGCCACCGCGATAGCGGATATGTGAGCTGGCGCATTGACTTGATGAAACAACATCTTCTATTTTGCAAATGCGGCCGCTTTTTCTTGATTTCATCACTCAAATTCCGTAATACGTTCGCATAATAGTCGCCATTGATTGTTTTTTTCTTTTTTAAGATAATGAAGATGATTCCACGCGCATTCCAAAAAAAAAAAACTGATGCCATGACCTTGCGTGCAGATGGAACTGTCTTGACTTTTTTTGGAACCGATGTTCCCATTTCAGTCCATTGTTTTGACTGTTCCTTCGTCTCAGGTGTGAAGTGATGGACCCATGTTTCATCCATGGTTATGAATCGACGCAAAAACTCGGCTTTATTGCTGTGAAACATCGCCGAACATTCGATTGAAACATCGTGTCCTTTTGTTCCATTGTGAGCAAACGCGTCCCCATCATGAGCACAGTTTTCTCATATCTAAAGTTTCAGTCAATATACGATGTACAGCACTTTTTTAAATGTCTATCATGTCTGATGGCTCGCGCACTTTCAGTCGATGGTCATCCAATACCATTTTGTGGATTTTCTTCACCACTTCTGGCGTGGTCACCTCTTTTGATCGCCCACTGCGATGTTCGTCTTGCAGCTCGTACGGTCTCGTTTAAAATCTGCCACCCAGTATTTTACTGTTGTAAACCAAAGAGCAGGCTCGCCTAGAGTAGAATCTAACTCGGCTTTGATATTGGTTGGACTGAGACCTTTCAAATGATAGTATTGGATCACATAACGATGACCAATTTTGTCCATGTTTACAATTTCACTGAGAGCGTTCACTATTGATGACTGCCAGACAAATACTAAACAATGTAGTGTCTTGATATTTCAACAACCGCCATCTATATGTCAGGTCGCGTACTTCTGGGATTAACCTCGTACAATATATGCAGGTTGTGCATATCCATGTGACGTATTCATCTGCAAAGGTATCTTCTAGTTTGCAATGAAACTTGGAAGCAAAAGGTATTTTGAAAAAGTAACGTTATCTTATACGAAACACTAAAGCAGAAATCGACCACAATGTGATTTATATTCGCGAGATCGTATTATACGTGGTAAACTACGTTTACCTATACAATGTAACAAAAGTCATGTTGCCATTCTCTTCTTCATCTTCTGGTACAGTAATAATACTTGCGCTACTTCTAAAATTTAAAAGGATATTTCAAGCCGAACATTTCCGTTTGCAACGCACGCCAGAAATAGACGTAAAAGGAGTGAGTAATGGAAAACAAATGCCGAATAGCTAGATTCGTAATAAATTTCCGGGTACCTTTGTTGTTTGCCTTTACGACCACTCTAGCCGCGGTACAAAAATATGAGTTTTAAAATTACGTTTTCCAATCCGACCGTTTGTATGAAATACGGAAGTTTCCTATCGGCGAATTCAGTGAATCCCAATAAAATTTGAGTGAATTTTTATGCTGCTGAAATACGTAATTTTAGTAGCACGTTATAGATATCACAAAAATTCTTTTATTTCCACATACTGCTTTCTAAATGCTCGCTTTATATGCACTTTGTATTTGTCTTTTTTCCTCCATTGATTTAAAGAAAAAAAACTTTTTTTTCAAGTTTTTAATGCGAGGCTTTTATCAAGCAACTTCGTAAATATTTACCTCAGGCAAATTACTTTTATAGCACTGTGAGGGGAAAACAAAAGCATTTTGTTCGAAATGTCCAACGGCATTGCCAACGGATTACGTCTAATGCAGACCTTTTTTTACCTTTTATTTTATGTAAATTTTCCGCATAATTTCGCGTTACTCTTGATGTCCTTTTGTGATGAGTCAGCAAATATGACCGCACAGTTCATTTCAATGGTCGAGATTCAGGAAACAATTTTAATAATCAAAGCAAATAGAACTTCAAAAATAAGTTATATGAAAACAATATGTTGTAATAAATTTCTTTGTTATTCTATCTTCCGAAACTCAGGTTAATTTCTTCCTCGGAAGCACCTAAAAGGGCAACCACGTGTTTATATGCTTAAACCTAAATGGAACTTATAGAGTTCTGAAAGTCTCCCTTAATTACTTTCCGTATAACCAGCCACTTTATACATCCACAGTATTTACTTAACAAGCATGTAAAGTTTGTTAACGCGCGATATACCCCCAAACGTGATACTAAATGTATTACGTCTCCATTTGAACTCGTTTTACTTCGAGTGGAGGTTTTGAAGTTGAACATCTGAAGATATTCGATTATGACGAAGCCCACAACTTCAAGCGTATAAAGGATAAATTATCCTATGTATGCATGTGTTGCTTATCAAAGCAAGTTCTCTACATCTTATTCTGCGGCAATTTATAGGCTTTAACTCTTATTTCTATACACTTAATTACTAATTAAATTATATGTATGTAGTTGTTTTATTACAATGTACATGGTATACCAGGAATGCAATGTCGATGAACCTAATGTATTTAGGGAGACGTTTAAGACATCATTATTTGCGTAGTAAAATAGTTATTACCATAGCTTTTTAAACACAATGACCATAATACACGTACAATAGTCCGCCAGTTTATTACGACCACCTACAAGATGTCTGGTACCGTTCCCTAAACTATGAATTAAAGGTTTATCTTAGGGATGACATGGGTGTATGGGTTTTGTAATGGATGAGGAAAACATTAATGGACAATATTCATTTAAACCAGCCATGTTAAGCTCAAAGTCACTAGTGGGCCAAAAGCATGAAGGCGGTAGACTAGGTGGGCCGCAAAACCTAATCTTAAAGAAGACAAACTACTGAAACTCTTAACGAAAAAAAGTACTATTACAGGACAAGTATATTTATTAAATTTCCAATAAAAAGGACATTATAAAAAAGTACAAACATTAACTTCTTTTACCAGATATTTGAGATCTTTTGTCTTTAATTAAGTTGTCTATTTGTGGCGTGAATTTATCGGCGGAAATAACTATTAAAACTGCGTCCAACTGTGCGTCCGTCACTCGCGATCTTGCGGGAGATTTGTTTCCTTTCATCAAAGAATATAATTGTTCACACTTATAGGTACCTCCAAACATTGACATGATTTTACAGACAAATTTTCTCATTTCTTGGTATTGAACAGGCAAGGACTTATAAAATTCGAATGTACCGACACTATAAAATTTTTAAATGGGTCTGAAACTTAATCCCAATCACTACCATTCGCAAGTGAAGGGGAACTTTATCAATATCGATAGTGAAAAGAGCAGTAAATAAATAAAAATTGTTTTGCTGCGACTTAAAATCCTAAAAACGCTTTTCAAATTCTGCCAGAAGGCTTCCCATTTTCTTTGCATACATTTTGTATGATATTTGGACAACTGCACTTTCCTGACACGCCTTACAAGTCAGAAAATGTGACAGATTATCCACTGCTAACTGTTTTTCCCACAGCATCATCTTACACTTGAAAGCTTTCACATGATCATGCATATCTGTTATAACTTGATGTGGTCCTTGTAATTTCGTATTTAAGTCCGACAAGTGTTTTGTGATATCTATCATAAATGAAAGATCTTGTAAAAAAAGTACGTCGGATAATAAGCTGACACCTTGTCCTTTTTTACTTCCATGAAAGAGCGTATTTCTTCTTTGAGTTTTCAAAACCGATCGAGAACCATAGAACACGAATGCCATCGCACCTCTGCATAATAAGGTAAACCAGTGTACTCACTTTCTAAATCACGTAAAAACGCAGAAAGCTGTCGCTGATTTAAGCCACGTAACCTTATGAAGTTAATCATTTTTTTCACTGACTTTAATTATTTATTTTTACTGCAGTAATTATTTATTATTTCCTAATAGATGGAAAGATATTACATATTCCGTAAAATGCTGCTGCCGATATAAGATAGTGTTAAATAACTATGTAGCAACGAACGTGTTAGTAGAACTTTAGGAACGGTTACAGACATTTATCCACCTGGTCTTAATAAAATGGCGGAGTACTGTATCCACAAACTTAAATGTAGCCCTTTAGCACAGTTATTGAATCGAACATGAAACCAAACGCTTGATATTCGAATCTCGTTATATGGTCAATCAAATAGTCTACCTACATACAAAAAATTAAATGATGTATTAAAATTATATAATATATTAGAATGAATTTGCTTCATTATCTTCTTGCATATTCTAATAAAAGAACTCATGTAGTGAAATTTTCATACAAACAAATGCGATTAAATATCACCGTATGTGACCATGAAATTTACTTAACAAAGGTGTTGTAGGGATACAGAACCTGATATGAAACACATCCGGTTGCCACTACGTGGATAAAATTTCAATTAGTATACCTTAGTGCCACTGATGTGAGTTAACTCAATATCAATTAGGCCTTATATTAACGAACACGGGAGGCTCATTGTTATACGCATGCTATATATTTTACCCAAATATGATTGAAAGGTCCCTTTTTGCGTGAATATTTTGAAGTAATGCAGATTGTAGACTATTTGAACGTCTACATAATTTTTGCTCTTAAAGAAATGATGGCATAAAGGGGTTTCCATGAACAGGAACGTGTCTTCACTTATGTTGGAAGTTAGAATCAACTTTACTCGAGGGGAGGGGGGGGAGGTCATTGTAATAACTTAGCCAAGAAATGATATATGCTACGCATTGAAGTGCCTGGGCCGCGTCGCCCCTTTTTTGAACAGTTTAAGATATTGCCACTACCCTGCTTATATATATTGAAGTCAGCTTGCTGTATTCATAAAAAATAAGCTAACATGACAACCAATGCATATTCGTAACTACAATACTAGAATAATGTTTGATTTACGTGTAACTGCTTCTAGCATAACCGCTATGACTACTAACGAACTAGGTGTTAAGATACCTGTTTTCGTAAAACTCGTAAAGATTTGTTATTGTTTTTTTTTACATTAGATACATTAGATGAGTTTCTTTCTTCTGTTTCCACACATTGAGTTAATTAACTACGATCAATGTTTAGTTTTAATTTATATATTTAATGATTTGTCTAGTAGTCCTTTCTTTCTTGTATTCGAATCATATTACACTTCTTGTGTTCAACTTTTTATAAGTCCAGAACTTCTTTGATTCATTGAACAGCAATTAGAATTTACCATTCCCCGATGACTGGGAGACTTAAAATATAGCTTTACCTTCGCCACGATGAGAATTCGCCAGCAACAAGACCTCCCATGTATTCAAGGACCATTGGCCGCTTCCTCTGACCTCTTTTGCTTCTATTCTGCTAAACTATTGGTTTTAATCAGCTGTTTGTATGGGTTTCTAGTCATTGGTCATCATTGGTGATTGGTTTGTGGTTTCTCCCTTTGATAATTTTTTGTAGTGTTGGCATCTGGAGGCATTTGACAGTAATTTGACTGAGCTCGCTGAGTGTGAAGAGGATGACGGCAGGACATATGCTACGAACGAAAATCCCAAATCTAGCGTTTTGTTGCATAGTAGTCCAACGGCTATAACTAGAGGGTTGGAAACGCTCGCAAAGTACTCACCAGCAGGAAACGAACATTTTGAGATCCCGCCGAGCAAAATCGGATCTTTCTTCCTTTTTGGATACTTGACCATGAGACCCAAAATTACAAGATCCACTCTTTTATTGACTTTCCATTATAATCTCGCGAACGGATGGAATTAAGTTGCAGTGAATAAACTCGCGGCTCATTATTTTTTCAATTGACACTATTTTCGATTAGTTTTGCAAATTGTTCTCATAAAGCCAGTTTATTGCTCGAGGACAGTACTCAGTTTTACTGCTGCGGGGAGAGTATTGTGTTAACGACGGAACAGCTAGATTATATTAAAAATCGTAAAATAGTGAGCGTTAAGAAAACTGGGTCATACTCGTATGCATTCACAATCAAGGCGTCACGTTCAAGTTTGCTATTTTGCCACTGTTTATTTGAGACCTACTAATTTTATTTTGCAATTCTCATTACGCTCGGTGCAGTAAAGGAAATATACTGCGGCAGGTTAATTGGCTTATACGTCATGTTTATGAAAGTAATCTCTATACACTTGCATGCTCTCTCCGACAAAATATGTGTCTGTGCCAATAATGCAGTAGTTGATTTGTAAGAAATTTTTACACAATTGACCTTTGAAATAATAAATATCAAAGCATTAAATGCAGTTGTATACAAGCCAGTGATTTGTAACGTCACCATATATGATTCGTAAATAGGTGGGTCACTTCTTTTAACTCGCACTTTAGTCTGAAGTATTAGTTTCATTTGTTACTATTTTGAAGGGCTTCTGGTTGAAAGAAAGATTATTACAGAAGATTATTACAAACATTTCAATAATTGCGTACTGTTTGAATAGAATACCTTCAATGTTTTTAAATTAAAATAAAAACAAGCATTCCCTGATATTTTGTTCGCAAGTATTTTGCTTAAAGGTGAACCTTCATGAAGGCCAAGGGCGTCACGAATTTGGACCATTGCAGGAGTATATTAAAAGACACCGTGAAAATAAGATATCATATGATGAACGTTCTTAAACTCACGAAATGGGTGGAGGGAACATTACCGCTCAAATACATAGCGCTTATAGACAATCAATTCAGAAACGTAATGAATAGGTAGAGTAAAATAGATATATTTTGTCAAAAATTTCTTGACTCTATAAAATTTTAGTTCAAAATAATATATATAATATAAATATAAATAGCGGGGGTTCCACAGCCTTTACCACATCCACCATTTCGACTTCCACCCTCTCTGCCCTTCCAGTCGTTTTCTCCCATTGTTTTATCCTTCATGAATTGGTCGATACCCTGTTTCCATGTTCTCGGGGGTCGTCCTCTCTTGCTTCGGTTAGGTGGTACATATTGAAGGGCTCTAGTTGGCCATCGATGTTCCTCCATTATCATTACATTACCAAACCAAAGTCTCCAGATTTGGGGTATGCTCCACTCTTGATATTTGACACGCTCTTCGTATGTTGTATATCTTTAATTGTATTTACATTTTGTGGTATCATGTAGTCCAGATATTTGTATTCACTACAGTTTGAAACTGTGTTACCAATTTGTAAGTCCATGTCCACCTCTAGGTCTTCCACTGTTCTTATGCATTCTGTGTTCATAGGGTTAATGGTCAATCCCCACATTTTATATTCCTCTTCAAGTTTCCTCAGCATGTAGTCTGCGTCCTCCCCACCACCGGCAAACTTTACTTGGTCGTCTGCAAACTGGAGGTTCGTTAGATTATTCTCACGGCCAATTTGTATACCCATTTCGTTTACTTTTTTCCTCCAGTTCTCAAGGGCTTCCTGTATACATATTTATAATAAACTACATCCTTGTTTGGGTCCTTTTGTAATCGCAAAAGTTTCCGAAATATGACTTTCCCATTTGACCTCGCCTTTACACTCCTTCTGTTAATATCTTTCCGTGTCAGGATTTCAAACAATTTTTTCAATGACATACTAAAAAAGTGATATTAAATTAAAAACGTTAATAACGTCTATAGCTTTAGATAGGCAAGTTTGTGAGTTACAAAGATCGTCGTAGTGGACTTTATTTTCCCAAATAATAAGATTTAGGTAAGAATTTCTCGTTAATTTATAATTACTTTGTGCATCCCTTACCCTTAAAAACTCACGAACCGCCACTGATTGATGGATACGTATGTACCATATTTATTGCATGGAATGCATCTGTTCAATGCTTGAAATGCATGAATGTGTGATAATAATATGTTAAAGTCAGTCATGCTAAGGTTCTAGTTCTTCGTCGTCCTGAATACTAGACATTAAGTCGCCGTGTTAGGTCACAGACCATTTATCAGCGGAGAGTGGAGGGAAAGGAAAAGAAGCGAAGCGATATTTCAAAATATACGCGTTCGACAAGGTTGAATGGCTAACAGGGAAGTATTTTTTTAATAGTTTCGGAGTCGTAAACGACGTGGATAACAGTGAAACTCCGAATGGGTGGTGTCGATATTCATGAGGGGCATTAAGCCGGCGTACACACCCCTCGGCCCTGTCGTACTACAAACGCGACGTTCAATTGTTAACTTGTGTGTGCGTGCAGACGATGTGCATCATACCTAACGTTCGTATGTGCGCACGTGTGCGTCGAATGCAATACTGTCACCCCGCGTGCGCGACGCCACGCTCAAGTTGCGACCTACCCTGTTCTATTGCAGCTCGCGCACTCGCCGTATAGCCCGCTTAGACGGAGTGAGGTGGGCGTTTACGGACTTATCTCTGCGACGGCAACAGACGCTTACTCATCTAGTCGGCTACTGAAATATAGCATTTAGTCGGTGTGGCGCGACGCTTAGTGCTGCAAGCAATTTCATCGTTTGTTTAACGCGCTAGAAAGAGACATTTGGCGTCGTCGCGCGTGCATGGAAGAGACGCACCGTAGTAGTCACGCAACTTAACCGGTGTGGTGTCTCGCTGTATTGTGTCGTTGCTTTTGGAAGAGTTGGTAGACGTCGTGGTTGCTCATAAGGCCGAATAAATTTGCCAATTACATAGGGGGATTACCCGTCAGGTTTTGGTTTGTGATAATTTTTATTTGGGAGTATAGGAGCGTCAATCTTCAGGCAGGGCAAATAAGAAGATATTCCCCGCCTCTCTTCATTTCCGATACTTGTGCGAAAGGCGTAAGTGGAGCTAAATAATTAGATGAGTTCAGTTGATATAAGCGTTTGTTTGAGCGCCGCGACGTTTGCTTACTGATACGTTAAACGGGATGAAGGACTCGACAAATCCTCTTATCGGCAGATTTAAAAGGGTTTCTCTGTTGGAATTACACACACATATGGATGATGTATTAAAGATTAAAGTTACTTGCATGCCTCTTTTTGACTTGGCTTGGTCAACCACCCTACAAATATTCGAAGCGGAATAAATTTATTCACACCACCCTCACGTAATTTTTGCATAAACATCTAAAGAATGAAGCCCAGCTCATTTTAATTTGTTGCAACCAATGCATCAATGTTTCAACAAAATTCAATGTATTTCAAAACTATACAGGCTGCCCATATGGGTAACTTTCTTAATATTAAACATACAAAATCGGTTAAATAAACAAAGTTGCTCAGAAAAAGAAGATAAAATAAAGGTTAAAACTGTTTCTAGTGCAGTTTTCTGACGTAGAATGTAATAATGTCATGTAAAAATTACTTTGGATATATAATACGAACTTGTATTTTTTTAAATGGAAGTCATAGTTGGCCATGGTGTCATTAAAATGCTTTTTTTGTCTTTGATTTCATTGATATAACATTTGGTATAGCTATCTAGATTTTGATTTGTAGTGAAATAATTAGGAAAATAATCAACTAGGCTTTGAAAATATTTTATTATGCGAAAAATAATAAAAGATTAAATAAGGAAGATGAAAAAAAAATCAAAATAAAGTTTAAATTTCTTCTCTGCAGTACATGGTTTACTAAAGGCTCCGTATTTAATTAAATTTATTTTCCAGTTTACAAAATAAGTATAAATAATAATCATAAATGGTGGTACAATAAAATAACAAAATTGTACTACTTATTTAAAACAGCTAAATATTTTTTTTAAGTAGGGAAGACTAATATTAAAGATATCTATTTCTTTCCAAATTAGGTTTATCCTGAAGCACATTGATGAAAGTGGTGGAGCTGAATAGTGTGTGCTAGCTGCTGGCACATAAAATAAAGGCGTAATTCTACTATTTGATCGAGGAATATAGAAATCTAAAGCTTTAAGTAATTCGCTATCATTAACATGTCCGCGTATCCACTTGTAAACAAAGATTATTCCCAATGAAAACCTCCTGGATTCAAGGGACTGGTGACTAAACATGTTGCATAAAGTGCTGTAACAGTAATTATGACTTAAATAAGTTTTGTGTACGGTAATAGAAGATCTTTAAAAACTTCTTTTGTATGCTTTCAATGAGATTAATATATTTCTTGTAAGAAGGACACCACACAACCTCGCAATATTATAGTTTGGAACGAATGAAGTTGTTATGAATTGCAATAATTGCACCATTATCAGGAAGATCGCGGATGTTGCGAACTAAAAACCCTAATGTTTTCATGACATTAGCGACAATATCATAGATATATACATTAAAAATCAGTTTACTATCAAATAGAACACCAAGATCCCGCATGTATCAAAATGTTTGAAACTTGGATACTCTCTGAAGCCGCAAAGTGTCTACGAGCACTAGACGAGGAATTTGTTTAATTTTTTGTGGAATGTTCGTTTGAAGTTGTTGAAAATTTCGCAAATTTAAGACGGTTAGTCGGTGAAGCTGGTTAACCGATTATGTGCATAACAAGATCTCCTCGGTTGCACAGCACTGGTACTTATCTTTATTGATTTTCTTCCTGACGGAGCACTACCCTTCCTATTGTATTACTAACAATGCACCCCACGGAAGATACCCGTTGCGCTCTTGACTTAGCCTTTAGTATCTTTGCATTTAATGCGGTAATTCTCTCGCATTAGGTGACAAAGGTAGACAGCGTATAATTAGGTAATTGTAAATTTACAATGCTTCAGGTGTCATTAAGTTTATCCACTTTGCCCACGTGTTCATTAAACTGTAACACAATATTGTTATTCTAGGTGTATAAATTAGAACAGTTGTCATGGAGCGGAGATAACCCTTAGCATAATAATTAGGTCATTACTAGTTAGTTATTGCTGTAATAATAGGAACAATAACTAATCCGATTGATTGTGTTGCAACGGTAATATACGAGGAATGTCCGGTTGCTAAGGTACATTTGTGAATTATAGGCAGACTAGAATAGTTTGTATTTTATACTTTAGACTACTTAAGAAATCAAATATTCCTAAGTAAAAGCGTGAACTGTTAGCTACTTTTCAACATAATCGCCGTCAATGTTAGGGTACTTATCCCAGCGATGCGCAAGCTTCTGTAAACCCTCTTCGTAAAAGGTATGATCCAAATTTGTAAAATACTGCCGTATTTCCTCTTGTACTTCGTCGTCGTCTTCAAACCTTTTTACTCGAAAAATGAGCTTTCCACGGCCCAAACAAATGAAAATCTGAAGAACCCAGGTGTGGACTCATCCGTTTTCGTTGTTGATGGTTTTTTTTCGCATACCTTCAGAGCTGTGCGTCCAGTTTTGAACTGTTTACACGAAACACTAACTTGTTTTCGACTCATAACGCCTTCTCCGTAAGTCTTCAGTAGTTTTTTTACGAGTTTCGGTAGGTGTTTCAATATTTGCACGCAAAAAGCGAATGACTGCTCGCACTTCAAACTTGGAATATGTTTCGATCGAAACTGACATTCCCGGCTGTCACTTCACACATTGTACTGAACCTAAGGCAATGACAATAGCCACCTATGCAGTACGTATGCACGTCTAAAATGCGTGCAAGTTTCAACCTGATCGGAGCGACGTAGGCGGTGTGTTGCGCAAACGTACCTCAGTAATTGGACATCCCTCGTATGTATGTATGTAATAGTCTTAACATAAAGCAAATCGGAATCGCAAGCAATTAACGTCTGTCAATAGTGGATCTAACTTATGGATTACACAGACCATTTGAACATTGGATTCGTATAGCCGTAAGAGTTACAAGATATTACCTTCTTAGATATAATATTTTACTAGCAAAATAATGTCTATAACTTATTCCAACGCCCGACGTACACATCCGGTTTTTGGACGTGTAGTACCGCAGCGGTAATGGAACTGTCGTCTGCATTAGTTAAATGGTAGAGATATCGTCACATCATCACAAGTCTGCAAGTCTGTGTCTGCACACTGAATACTGCTATTCAGTTTAACTTTAACCATGGCTAAATGTACAATTTCATTATGTTTCAAATAAAAATTGTGTATTTTTAATTTTGTATTGCTATAGATGAGAGTTGTTCATAATTAAAGTAGTAAATGCATCCCGCTTGCTTCTATTTCTAGAAAATGATGGTTTGATTTTACAACATTTTTAGAAATACTTTCTGAACAGTGTTTTTGAAGTAAAGTCGTAAAGTATTACCACGACGTTATATTTACAAATCTATATTATTTTCACGAGAATTTTGACGTAAGGATACATTTACTGTATACATTTGCATACATATCTCTAGTAGGGAAAAGAAAACTCAAATCTCTAAGAAGCTATATGTCTAGACAGGACAAGCTTACAGCCGCCATAAAAAAGAGAATTATAATTTCTAGGCTGATAAAGGTTTTGAAAACTATTAATCACAATATGTAAGATATCTTTATAGCAATGAAGGGGGTATACGCATTCAGGACGGAGTCGGCCTTCTGCCTATTAGGCCACGTTATCGTTCTTCAGAATGCCAAACCCCACTTTCATCAAAGAAGACATAGCTCTCATGCTTGGTTCATAATGATGCTAATGTTACGATGTTAACCTTAACGTAATGGTAATGTTAAGACCAAACTAGCATACTGATATTGTATACAGCTATAATCATGTTATAGGGATGGTAATGTTATAAGACGATGTTAACCCTGATGTTTATGGTAATGGTAAACCCAAATACTTTTTGGATTTAACATCACTCTCTTAACATCAGCCAATCAACGGTTACACAGAAACCGCCACAACCACAACCAAATGTAACGGCAATAAAGCAAATGTGAATTGGGTTAGGGCATACTATAATAGTAATAATATTAAAAGCATGTTTTCGAAGTTAATATTAAAAATCACATTATTGGAATCATATTAGAATGATTGGCGTAGAACTACAGACACAAATGGTGGTTATTTTGGCTTTAGTAGATAAAAACTTCTTAATTTTGAAACTGTAATTGAGGTTAAGTTCGAGTCGAGTTGTCAAATAGTCAAATCAATCAAGTTGTAAGATAAGGCGCGAAATTTAAAATTTTAACCGAGAAAAACACAAAATCATTGTGACCACAACCAACATTACCACTACCATTAACATTACCATTACCATTAACACTAACATAATTGTGAAACAGGTATCACTTCGCAACTAGGGCAGGAGTCGGTAATGCAGTACCTCGGATCTAGATCGGACAGTACATGCACGCTCACGACGCCTGGTAGGCAAAACCTCGAATCCGTCTTCCATGCTTGTACCCATGTCATTCCTTTTGCTTAGTATGGTGATTCCAACAATAACCATGGGTCTGTAATGGTATTTTATCCGTTTAATATATCTTATATTTGCTATAATTGTCAACAATCATCATTATCGCTTATCCCTGAGAGCTATATAACTATATAGCTTTAACAATATCGAGCTGCCTTAAGGAATTCCAAAATATTAGCTTATGATACGTATATATTCGAACACCGAAATGACCCACGAGCCATATAGAAAATAATAAATCGTTCCAAAACCAACATCAAAATATCAAATATTGTAAATGCGAACTGCATAAACAATTTTTTTGCGGACAATATCTTAAAAATGATCTTCCACCCGCAAACAAGCTTCGAACAAGTTAGCTTTACTCAAGTTAGATCTATTTTTTCTTTCAATTTAAAAAGTTCTTCCGGGATGCTTCTGGGATTAATTCAAAAATAACTAAAACCAACATCATAATTTATCCGTTTACAAACTTGATTAACGAATGCATTAGTAAGGGTGTTTATTCCAGGTCTTTCAAGGTATCATGTGGAACTCCAGTATTCAAAAAAGGTTCAATTGATGATGTTAATAACTATGGACCTATCTCCATTACCCCAATATTTTTTTTTAATATTTGAAAAGATCTTAAAACACCAAATTACTAGTTATTTTGAACAAAATTCAGTATATAGTCACTGCCAATTTGGTTTTCGTAATAAGATGTCTACACACTATACTTGCTTTGCAGAATGTGTGCTGAAGTGTCTTACAAAATTTTGAACATAATAAATATACTGATATCACATTGTTTGACTTTACTAAGACTTTCAATTATGTGAACCCCCAAATTTTGATTGATTAATTAAGGTATTATAAGTTCGCAAATGTTACTCAAATGTCAATTCCGACTCTTCGTTGCCGGGTCCCAGTGCTAGCACCAGCAACACGAATCGTGCTATCATTAGTTGGTTTTTAGCTAATAAATTATATAGTAATACATCGAAAATGCAGAATCGGGTGCTGGCATTTCGGCCGATCGGTGGTGATGTTGCCACTACGGTGGGGCTGCTGGACCACGGACTGACCAGGTGTTCTCATGTTGATGACCTATGTATTAAACTTATGAAAAGCTATTTCTGATAAGGTCTTTGTGTTTTCATCTCTAAGATATTTAGGGACTGTCTATATTGCGCAGTTCCATTCTACTATGACTTACGCAATATTGGTTTGAGGCCATTCGGTTCACTTAATAGAAGTCTTTGCGATACAGCGAAGGTGTATTACGTTAGTTTCTTGCGTGGAATATAGAGATGAGTGCAAAGCAGCCTTTAAATCCTGGAAACTGCTAACAACATCTTGCGCATATATTTTAGAATGTATCCTCTTAATTAAAGAAAATATTAGTAACTACAACACGAATAGTGACTTTCACACCTATCCAACGAGACACAATGATAAGATAAGATTAGATTATTTAAGACTAAGCAGAAATAGTACACATTATTCTGCGGCAAAGTATTTCAACACCTTACCAAAATCGTGAAAATGTATCTGCTTCAACTTACTTAAAAAAAGATAATGAAAAAATGCTTCTACTCTGTCTCAGAATTTCTTAGTAATAATTTTGAGGATTTAATTCCTCAATGTCAAGTGTATTTGTTAAGAATGTAGTTTAATTAACTATCTAATAGTTTATTTTTTCCTTGTGTTCTTTTTGCCATGAGTAAACACTTTCTTGTGTATCAGCCGAAATAAATATTATTATTATGGAAGCATCTTAAAATTCTGCTCTCTAAAACTTTATATAAGGAATGGCGGCCTGTTTTATGTGTTAATTAGGATGGTTTTCTCTCTATACATTTTACTAGAGCAAGTTATGGGAAGGCTGTTCCGTTTCCAAATCAACCTGGAAATAGTCGACAAAGGTGACGGGCGTTTGGAAGATATTTAATCGATCCAATCAATAGTCCATCATGTTCTGCTTAAAAAAAGGGTGCTTATATTTAAAAAAATGTATTTGAATGGAAACAGAGCACAAGTTTATTATACAATAAAAACGGCAATCTAAAGCTACATATGATTCTTTGGAGTATAACAAACCATAATGGAAATATGTTTGTATATAAAGAATTTGGAAAGTATCTAATAGATTGGAGGACATACCATAGCCATTTTAAAATTGCAATAGTACGACAGTAGAATACCTATGAGGTTTCTAGCGCAAAATCCCATAAGATTTAACACAGGGGTCTCAATTCATATTCCCGCGATCTTGGATTTCATGATCTGTTGTAGCCCAACAGTTAACCATTCCATTACAACGGGGGGCTGTTCCAATATATCCGTTTCAGCCACAACAGATTGAACGGCTACCCGTTGTTGATAAAGGTAGTTTGAAAGAACAACAATAAAGTGCATGTTCTGTGGTGTGTTTTGAACTGGAGTTCTAGAAAAAAATATTTCCTAATGTTACGTTTTGAAATAAACTCAATAAAATTCAAGATTGTAGACCACAAAAGCGGTTGTAATATCAGTCGTATATTTACTATTATCAACTTATTGGTAATTATGACGTAAGCAAATAATCCATAATAATATCTTCCCCAGAAAATTACATAATTGGAACGCACCAACCCGAGATACAAAACCGAATTTTACAATCACCAACCATATGTTTGTATATAAGAAGGGGTCTTGGAATTAATGGAATCTCTTGACCGAAGATAAACAAGAATAATTAATTAATCACTCCCAGTACGCTTAACCGTTATCGAGGCAGGATGTAACGTATCAATGATAATTAAATAAATCCTATAGGCATTCTACAAGCAATATATTTAGCTCTCAGTCGGCTGTGATGAGAAATGATACCCTTTGGCACCGATTCTTACGCGTTCAAATTTAGAATCCAGTGGTAATGCTATGTGAATGTATTATACTTAAACAGAAATCGCTATATTGGAAAGTGAAATGGTAATTTTTCCAAGTTGACGTCATCTTCTTCAGCGTTTCGCTATCCAGACTGCGAAAATAACGATTTATATAGATACGAATAGCGTTCAGGGAACTCTAGACAGCAGAAGCTATGTAATAATACACATATGAACATATATAAACCAGGCGAGTATTTGCATAAATCCCAACATAAAATTTTTGCGTTACGACTTCAAAGCGTTTCTTAATCGAGACGAAGTAATCTCCCGCCAGTTTTGCCGTTCAACTTCCCAGATTAACAACTGACGCCCGAAAGTTCTCGTCGTAAAGAATTCCTTCCCCATATAAAATACGCGCTTTGAAACTATCCGAGGCCCCTTTGAAACTTTCGCCTCTTTGTTCCGTTCCAAGATAGAGACTGCGATCCAAGCCGGCGTGGTGAAATTGCTGGGCGTGAGCTGGGTGCTGCTTAAATTATAATCGGCTTCTAAAATCTTGAAACTTTATTAACAGCAGTGTTTGCAAGCAGCATTGGAACTCGAAATGATTAACTGTTATGAAAGAAAACAGTTGACGAAGTTATGTAAAGGCGGGTAAATAGTAAAATAAATTTGTCTTTGGAAACTTAAATATAATTAGTTTCTTCGAAGGAAGTTGTTAAATTTAGAATCTTGTATCATTGTTACCAGTTTTGCCTTTGTTGTGAGAGGTTACGTCTAGAAAATTTTAATGCAAATCGGTGGCGTATTATCGAAATTAGATAAGACCTGTAAATAATCTCATCCTGTAGAGTAGGTAACAGTTGCAAGCTAAAGACTAACCGAAACTTTCGTAAAGTGACGTTAGAGATTTTCACTTCCAAAACCGCTGAATTTATTACATTCATGGATGTTTGCATAATGCATTTTTGTGTAATTTTCCTTGTGTCTTGGGCAAAAAAGTGTTTTTCAGAATGTAAATAAATTTAGTTATACCTATGGTGTCGGGGTTGTTGGTTCTGCAGAAGAATTTTCCCGTCTGCTCTTTGTCTTATATTTGCATGTCCGATTTCGTGCTTCCAATCCTTTTTTGCCTTTGCTCTTTTCTGTTTTTTCACCAATCCGGATTCCAAAATCTGCCTGTGTAAATTGTCGTCATACACAGAACACAGACAACTTGGTTGTCTCACTTCTACTTTACTCACGACTGATTCCGCTCTTAGCGTAACTCTAATTTCATTGTTACGTACTCTGTCCATTATCTTCCATTATATTTCTCTTGGTTTGGTCTTTAAGCTTTGGTTTAGTACCCACCCCATATGAAAGTGGGAATGAAGATGATAGTATACATTTTTAGTTTTGAATTTTTGCTCCTTCCCTTTTGTTTAGGAAAACGGACTTTATCAAATCAAATCATCTTGGCGTTGCAAGAAACATATAGTATTCCTATAGTAATGTATCTATAAACACTAATAATTGTACATAACGCGCAAAAAATATAAGCAATTCAATAAAATACTTATACGTCTTTAGATGTAAACAAATAAATACAAAGATGCTTTTGGTTTCTAAATGTTTACAATGTATTCCTGCGGTAAGCACATTAATTTCTAATGTGAAATAAGTGAATACTAAATACCTTATCTTTCATCAGCGCGTAAGTGATTTTTTTAAGTAACACCAATACCACAAAAAAATCTCAACCTAAAAATAACTTCGATCGGAAACTAATTTTAAACTCAAGGCAAACGTAACGACTATCATTGGAGCGTACAGCTTGGTTTTAATAAAAATCCCGTAACACCCCGAACGAAAAATTCCTTTCGTTTCCTAAATGAAATTTGCCACTTCCATTACTTAAACTACTCACACGTTAGCAAGTAGTCGCTCAGGAAATTTAAGAGGACGTCTTTATTGATTTAGTTCGGCTCTGAAGACGAAACATTTAAAGTACAGGCAGAAATAATAGCGAGGAGGAATTTCATAACAACCTGAATTTTAGTATATGTTTAACTGATTGTGAGATGAAATATGAAAGACCCTTTATGACCATCATGTTTTAATTGAATTCTCAACTGTACTAATAAATGATATTTCTTGGTACTACAGGTGATTCATTAGACAAGAATCTGCCCGTGCTAAAAATATATCGATATTAAATGACCTCTTGTTTGAATCGTCGAAGTTTTCCTTGGTGGTAAGCTTTACGTTACGCAGTGGCTCATCCGATTATTTAATATTTATAGATATATTCATGATTTCTGAATCTCAAATTATACATACATCTGTTACGATGTTAATTTGGTACATTTATAATGAAATAGTATATTTGATCCTAACCAATGCAATTGGGAGTTATATATTTAAATTAGACTATCGTAATAATACTTGACTATTCCAACAACAGTATAAATCTCACTCAACAATTTATGCAGTTCCCTGTCCAATTGCACTCGCATTTTCCGAAAAACTAGTCCAATGTCTGCGCGATATTTATTTTAATTCAGTGACCAAGATCTTCGTGGCAGTACGCCAATTAGATTGTGTGTAATTTATCGGCTACGTATTCCTCTTTCTCGCCCGAGAAGCGAGTTATATATGTATACATGCATTGTGTGCAGTCGTAACAATAGAAGTAAGATATTTAGGGAAGCTGGAAAAATTACATCCGTGTTCCAGGATATATTTTACATAATACTCCTATTTTCAACGTCGTGCTCACAATAGAAACCGCATTATTTTAAATAAAATTTTGTATGTATCGAAGCCAATATTATGTAGAAAATGGATTCTGTTTGGATAACACTCTGTTTTCAAAAATAAGTCAAAATATTTAGACAAGAAATGGGAGTCAGTTTCTTACCGTTTTAAGACACAAAACCCCTTGTTGTTTCAATAAGGCGTCAAATTCCATAGAATTTATATCAATTCTACAAAGGTAGGGCTACACAAGTGTGCCAACAAATTCACTTTATTTTCTTAATTGAAGTTAATGATTTTGAGAAAATAAATAAACATGTTTAATTGGACGAAACCTGAAATTGCATAAGTGCAGCAAGTTTTCTCAAAATTTGGCTCATATGAACTTAAGGCAATTCTCAAACATGATTCCAAATGTTGATCTGTTAATTGCGATGGATGTTTTGTTTAGATCACATTCATAAATGAAAATGCGAATTCACATAAATACATTGATCGAAAGAAAGCATTGAAACGTGCAACAATTGTCCAAATATTTGGATATTTATCTTTATTTATCAGTTTCCAAAAGTTACAATCTGAAACCAGTGACTTAAGATTTATGTCGCATTTAATATTCATTATTTCTTCTTCCAAGCATGCTAAATTTGTAGTACCGAGAAAGTTGTTTAGTTTCTGAGCTACACTTGTCGTCAGTAAATGTTAGAAATCTTCAAATTCTTTTAGAAGCATATTTGTTGTAAGATACTTTTTATTTTTAGACTCATCAGCCAGATATTGATAATTCTTTATATTTAGTTTGTCTCTAAATGACTTCAAAATGCTTATCATATCTATTATTATAGGTTAGGTATAGGATACGGTGGCTTAAAATAAATTTTTTAACTTAAATTTATATCTATTATCGTTTTACCTTTACCTTGTAGTTGCAGATTTAATTGGTGCAATTTTTCAGTAACATCGCAGATAAAAGCAAGATCAAGAAGACATTATTTTTTTCATGCAAAATATCTTCAAGATTTTGACTAATTCCTTCTGTTCTACGCACAACTGTATTTCGCGATAATTTTTGATGGATGCCATTATTCCGATTTTATTTCCGATTTATTTTTAAAATTTTGAAACACTTCACCAGCTTTAATAAAAGCCTTCTTCCATACTCCCCATCTTGAAACGATTTATTATGTTTAATTAAAGTATCAGCAACTTTGAATGAGGCAACAGTAGTAGCCTTCGAGTTCGTGTTGTATTTGAAAGAAAACAATTTTGTTGTGCAGTTCATTGTGCTTTCAGTTGTTAGTATGGGTACGTTGCACAGGCTATTATTGTAAGAATTAATTATCGAATTAAGATTTTCAAACATTTAGATTTTCGAACATTATTGAACAAAGCAAGTTGTTCAACTTTAGCTTCGCGGGCTACTTTCAAAGCCTTTGCGGTCGATGTGTTGGCCACCCCTGCCTTATACAATACAATCGTAGGTTTAGAAAGTTCTTTTTTGTAGATTCATAAATACGCTTATGAACTAATAAGATATTTTAGTACTTCACTAACAAAATCTTTTTAATAGGTTATGGTAAATAATATACAGAGTTGAGAGGTAATTGATCATAAACAGCATACAGCGTATTAGGTGGAAGAAACATCACTGATCTCGCTGAGTTCTTTGATCTTCTCGTCAATAATTAGGGTGTACGGATTTAGGTTTATTTGGAACAGATTATCGTGTATCCATTGCAACGTATAAAGATCGTTCCTGGTCACGTGTTCGAACATCTGTGTGCTTTTATTAATTTTCTGAACGTAGTTGCTGATGGTATAAGCGCAGCTCGGACTCTGGCGGGTAAGGCGCGCTATTTCATAACCCTGTTTGTAAATGGGTATGTCGACGGTTCTTGATGAGCTTCCGCAGTTACAAATGAGCGACTTCTGCAAATTCAACATTTCGCCCTTTAGCATGTTTTCTGATTCAGTGGTCTCGAAAATGCTTTTCTCGTCTATATGGATTAGGCTATTGTTTATACAAATTACGCGGTTACTAGCGGATGAATTCTGTTCAGGTAAAGTTATTTCGGTGCGTTTGATGGAGTCGACTGATTTTGCACAATTAATGACACGGCTCCGATGTTTCGAAGGTACCAAATTATCTGCTAAATCCTCATCAAGCATCCGAGTCTCCTTTTTCTGATCCAAAGATTTGCTGGCGACAACCCCTTTATGTGTAGACTTCTTTGGCTTGATAGAAGACGAGATTTTATGGTTGTTCCTTTCCTTATTTTTTTTGTCTAGAAAAAATTTTCCATTTTCGCCCTTTTTTGAAGCATCTCCCGTATCTTTTTCTTCACCTTTAGATTCTTTAAGATTCACTTCGCCTTCTTTACCACATTTTAGTCCAAGTTTCACTTTTGTAGACTTACTATTCAGACAATTATCGCTGTATGCCGTTTTATTCTCATCATCATCCTTCTTCTTGCGGTCCTTCCTTCTTCTTTCGGCTGATTTGTGCTCATTAACTGTCGATTCCTTATCATGCAAGCTCCTTTCATTATTAGGGGCTTTTGAATGACTCTCGCACTCTGACCTCTTTGATCTAGGGAAGGAAATTGAACTGATGTCTCGATCGTTCTTCAGGTTGGTAGGAGATGATCTGCTAAAATCTTTGATATTGTTTCCAGAATCGCTACTCACCTGGATTGATTCTTTGAAGCAAGCGTAAATGTCGTTCAGGGATTTGAGTAGCGCCTCACACTTGTTCCCAACATTTATTTCTGGGAATTTGACCTGGTTTGATGCTGGCGACTTTTTATCCCTTTGATTACTGGATTCGTTTGGTTTGGGTTTTAGTTTTGTAGGCTTTTCTTTGCTTGAAGTCGCCTTATGAGATGTTGCTTTAATTTTTATCTTTGTTTTGCTCTCTCCTGGAATACACAATGAGCTGTTAATACTTATATTATCTGGTGCCGTTATGCAGATGTTATAATCTGTTTTGTTTATTTTGTCTGGTTGTTCTTTCACTTGCCCTTTTAATCCTCTATTTTTCTGTTTCATTTCAAAATACTTCAAGGTATCCGATTCGTTGAAGCTTCTAACGCTCTTAAATTTATCCATATTCTCACTTGGTTTATCTTCCGCTGCGCATTCATTACTGGCGACATTGTCACAGATAGGAAAATTGAAAAGATCGTACTCATGATCTAATTGGTAACGCTTCATAAACAATTTATCGCTACTATCAGTGTCGGCTTCCATGTAATTTCTTGTGTCAGTAAGATCTTCACTGTTAATTTCTTTCTCTGATAAGTCGATTGCCATATCACTGTTAGAACTGCGAAAGGAATCAAGAGGCATTTCTTCATCCTCTAAGAGACTAGTGGGTGGGAGTAAATAGTTATTGATATCGATTGTGTATTGTGCCTCACATTTCTTTAAGGATGTTAGCGATGAAGTATTCGAAGAAGTGCATTTAAAAGTGGTCAAATCTGTCTCGACACGTAAGGAATTGCCTTGTATAACTTCTCGGGTATTAATAATGTGCCGGAGATTCTGCCTAATGGATTCTTTTAATCGGTTGCTGATACCAGTTTGGTAGATTTCACGTTTTATATATTTTCTATTAGCTTCGGTCGTTAATGCTCGCAGATATTCTTCCAATTGTATCTTTTGGGCTTCGGTTATTTCGTCCATTTTATCAGATTGCATAAAATACCTAATTTCATTCAGAATGTAATCTAGATCATTAACACCTAATCCTGATCGCACCAGTAGATCTGTGTCTGTGCTTTTAGAGACTAAAGATACACCTACATCTTCGTTTTTACGATTTCTATTCCGTTTAGTTTTGAATTTTCTCGAATTTTTCAAGTTGTTCATTATTTGGCTAAGGCATTGGTCTATGCTGTCTTTTGGGTTTTCTTTTTCTCTCTTTTTAGTGGCTTCTGCATTCGCTTTTTTCTCTTTGTGCTTTTTTTGTAACATGAATTTTCTCATCTCAAGATTCATCATTAAATTATCGTACTTATCCATTGAGAAATGCTCATCGCTTTTTAATAAGAGGTCGGCAGTCTCTAAGTCTGTAAGGTTCACGTAGCTGTTATAAGTTTCTTTGATTTGTATGTCTGAATCTGTTGTTGATAAAAAAATACCGCGCAGTTGACGTAATTTCTTCTTCAGTTTTCTTTTTGTCGCAGCCGAGCTTGGCTTGCAATTACTTACGGTGTCCATAGAGTTTGTGCTTATAGTACTATCGCAAGTAGCCGTCGTATCTTCTCTACTGGCTATCCTTGCCTTGCTGTTACGTACTGATTCGCTATCGGCCAAGCTGTGTTTGTAAAGCCAGTACACAGCGCGTCCCTGACCATCGACGGTACACAAATCGGGCAGATTGTATTTGGAGTGAATGGATATATCAAAATCGCTAACTTTACATAATGAGTCGTGGTTAACGGCGCATTGCGAAACGGATTCCTGTAATATGTCTTCTCTGGGTTGACGGAACACCCCAGACGGGGTTGTCGTTGCTGAAATCACTCGCTTCCCTATCATTGTATCAGGGTGGTCGTCGTCAATGCCACCCACCTTTCACATTTTCCTAATCCTAAAGATCGTCTTCGTATTGCTTTTGTATACTGGAAATTTTACCTGTGACATACGTCTACCGAAACGTCAAGCTATTCAGACAGGTCGACGCTGACCGGCTATGAAAAGTTAACGTCAAACTGACAGTAACAGATTATCCCGCCGATGCACTTTAGAAACACCCTTCAACAAAGCCTTTCGTGAAATGTTTTGTGCATCTAAGACGCATAAAATTGAATCTACTCAAATGGAACGCACATAGGCAAACATATATCAAAATCAACCTTGGAAAGAGGTTTTGATTTGGTGCCAAAATATCTAGAAGATCTAGCCAAGCGACCTTGCTAAATGGAGTGTGACGTAATCGTTAGTTTTAATGGGGGCCTTTCTCTGACCGATATCTGCAACTATGAATCTAGATTTAGTACGGTTATCCGAAAGTATTAAGCATATCTTTATATACTATCGAACTTCCAATGATGAACTTGCGGAAGGCAACTGTATTGTAAACGCTGCATTGTGGAGATGATTTTTTAAACAATTGCAGAGGAAGAAAAGTTATATATAGCATAGTAATATATACAGCAATATTTTTTGCGTTTATACAAATTAGTTTCGCCTGACAAATATGGAGTTTACTATATATTCCGTTGTGGTGAAAATATGCTACATTTTTCTTTATGTTTCTAGGAAATTACCATAATAAGATTGAGATTCTCTTCTTATAAAATATATGAATAATAGTTGACGTTGCTGCTGATAGAGAAAAAAGTTACGAGAACTTCTATTATTGATTACCTGCGATTTCCAAAGTCTGTCAATATGCTATAACATTTAGGTTAATCACGTTCTTTGAAAAGAACAACTGCTTTTCGTTCGAACAACATGGATATAGTTGCTGTTCCACAAGGATCGATTCTTGGACATCTATTATTTATAATACAGACAAACGATTTCCTAGTAAACATCAATGGGGCGGAGATGTGGTTGTACACAGAGGATACGCTCCTTCTGGTACGCGCAACGGATCACCAGTCATGTCATGAGCTCTAGAAAAAGGCCATCATGGAGCGTATACATGGTTCGTTGCAAGCAAGTTGAAAGTAAACTTGATTAAGACACTGACATTAACATTCAGCAAAAAGTCTAACGCACCTTCAGTGGCTAAGTCCCTTGGTGTCGCTCTGGATACCAACATGGGATGGAACTCTCACGTGGATCACTTAGCTGGCAGACTTTCCGTATAGTTCTATGCTATAAAACGAATAAAGCACATAGCAACCAACGAAGCTGCAAATCTACTATCCCTGAAAGTATTTCTATCGCACCCCCAATGCCAGCGTTTGTCAATGACATATTTGATACCCAATTAACAGCACGAAAAAGAAACCAGCATGGAATGCTTGAAATCTTGTCTTACAAACCTTTAGTAACCAACAAGATCCAGGAGTCTCACGTCGCTGGTCATAATATTTTATCCGAATAAACGTCACTTCTTCTCCAAAGCTCTTCGGATTAATTCCACGCGGTGAATCACTCCACATTGTCCCTTGAGCTGATTTACAAAGTTATAGACTGTTTATCTTTTAGCGTACTGGTTAGCTTGCTGTATTCCTTTCTCGCTTAGATAATACGTATTTCATCAATCCCCAATTTCCAGTCTTTCAATGTCTTCAGTACTTGCTCCGCCTATCTAGGTCTGGGTTTTCCTCTTGACCTATTTTCCATGGTTTTCCACTCTGATACCTTCCTTGTATGCTGTTCTAGTTTTTTTTTCTCACATTATGTCCAAACCGTTTCAGTTATTTTGCTTCCGTAAAGTTTACAATATCTCCTCACACAATGATGTCTCTTATTTCGTGGTTAATTAACTTTCTGTATTATCCTTCTTCTGTTTTCTTTTCGGATATTATCGCATTAATTGTAATGCGTGACTTAAACTACATATCCTCTCATTCGAATTTTTGTACTGAGTATAGCCGATGATTTCGACGAGCTTGAAATTCTAGAATGGAACAAAGCTGCTAGGCTGAATGGAATCCAACGATGTTGGGAGGATTACTGTTGGACATTAATGAGAGAGGCTATAAATGCTGTAAGTCTTCATATAGATCAACACCATAATAGTAATAGGGCATTATGAGCGCAAAAGTCTTTTGAATAAAGTCCAATAAAGAAAAGAAACTAGGGCTAACTGGAACTTCCGATTTTTACCTATTTAATTCCAATTCCTTAAACTCCATCCATTTTACTAACAGCTTATGGTAAATAAATCTCACTTTGCAAGCAATGTCAACAGGATTCTTAGATTCTGCCGTTCGCATTACCGAGACTAATTTCCCCTTTCACTATAGTACTCGTCCTCTAACACGGAATACACAAACACTACGCTCGAAATTGCTTCTGTTCCGTTGTTATCGTTAAGGCGTTACGCAGTAAATGTGTTTTGATATCCTTAATAAGTACACGTTTTCGTTATTACTTTTTATTTATTCCGACGATTCGCAGGAAAACCTGAACAAAGCGTTTTGCATTATTCTGTAGCGTTTTTTAATATTGTTGGGTAGTAGGTTAGACTGGGAGAAGTGTTTACAATTTGCATTCAATTCAAATTCAAATTGGTACACAAATAAATGGTTGTTCGTAATTTATTTGATGGTATATTTTATGCTTAAAAAATCATTGAATGGTGGAATTTTAATACGCAGACCTATAAATCTCAGGCTACGCTGATGTTGAGGCAGAAATAAGAGAGCAAACAGCAAGGACGAAAGAAATAGCATGGCACTTAAACGATATGATGATATCACCAAAGAAAATACCTGAATTGGAACTGGGATCTAGAAACTAGACTGCACATTCGGGAATCCTCAGAAAGGCAATGAGCTAGGGAAAGAGATTATCGACTTCATGCGTAGGCTCAGAACCTGTCCTGGGAGTATATGCAGCAGGCAGTACGAGAACATATACCGAAGTGGGTCAAAGAACATAACGGAATAATATAAGCAGGCATAGTCATAGTAAAACATTCACTGTGGAACCATCGACAAAGAAGATTCACGAAGTACTAAACCTTAGTATGAATCATCCTCCTAACATGACATTTTCAACTAAGAGAACACCAACAGAAAATTGAGGTTGACACTGAGGATCTGAACTGCAGATTGTGTAAAGGGTCAATATAGACTGCAAATCACATTTTGCGCGAATGCGAAGCCTTAGATCATAGATTACAGGAAAGTAAAAATGAACTCAGAGGATTATATCAGATCGTATACAAATTGATACACGGTACAACGATTTGGGAATGGTTAGTATAGCTCATGGGGAGATTAAATACAAAACAAAAAACCAATAGGCTGATGTGTTACCGGCGAATTTAGTCAAACGGCTTCTACAGAAACACGACCTGCAACTAAACCTGAAAACCTGAAAACTAAACAACTATTTGAAACAACAGAAATGAAAGTACTTCGGAGTAACAAACAAAATAGTAAATTGTAAGAGTAGCACGTGATAAATTTCCATTAGACCTTAGGAGTCGAAGTCGTCTTGGAAAACCATGGAGTGCCAACCTCAACGTACAGTAGGCAGATTGGGGAAGAGAAAAACACGCGAATAACATAATCAAATTTCGGAAGAAGATTGTTAATATTACTAGTAATAATATTAGAAAGCAAAGTACGAGGGATGTCCGGTTACTAAGGTACAACGTTTGCGCGACACACCGCCTACGTCGCTCTGATCAGGTTGAAACTTGCACGCATTTGAGATGTGCATTTGTACTGCATAGGTCATTGCATTGCGTTAGTTAGAATCACTAAAACGTGTGCAGTGACAGCCGTACAACATCAGTTCCGATCGAAACATACTTCGAGCGGTTATTCGTTTTTTGCATGCAAACAATGAAACAGCTACCGAAATTCACAAAAAAATACTGAAGACCTACGGAGAAGGCTTTATGAGTCGAAAACAAGTTAGTTTTTTTTGATGTAAACATTTCAAGAATGGACGCAGAGCTCTGAACGATGATCCCGAAGGTGTGCGAAAAAAACTATCAACAACGAAAACGGATGAGGATCAATTAAAGGTCGATACGCTGATTCGAGTAGATCGTCGATTGAAAATACGGAAAATCGGTGTATTGACCGGCATTCTTAAAAGCTCTGTTAGTGAAATCATATCTGAATTAGGCTATCGAAAAGTGTCCGCGAGATGGGTGCCAAAACTGTTGACCGACCAATACAAAATACAACGAATGACGGCGGCAATGGTGCTTTTAACGCGCTATCGTTAGTAAAATGGATTTTTAGAGTGTATAGTTACAGGAGACGAAACGTGGGTACACCGCCATACCCCGAATCAAAAAAAGACTCCATGACGTGGAAGCATCCGAGTTCACCAACACCGAAAAAATTCAAAGTTCAGCAGTCTGCAAAAAAGGCCATGGCAACTGTATATAAGGCATTTTGTTTTGTTTTGTTTTGTGTTTTTACCACCGAAGGCGGCCATCAACACCGAAATTTATTGTCAAATTCTCGAAAAACTGCACAAAGCCATTCGGCAGAAAAGAAGAGGAAGGTTGACGAAAGGAACCGGGGGACAGTGCAAGACCGCACACCTCAAATCAGACGAAGACCTGGCTTCGGAAACACAATTGGGAAGTTATTGTCCATCCGCCCCATAGTACAGACCTGGCTCCTTCTGATTTTCATTTGTTTGGGCCTTTGAAAGCTTATTTGTCGGATAAAAGGATTGAAGGCGACGACGAAGTTCAAGAGGAAGTACGGCAGTATTTTACAAATTTGGATCGCACCTCTTACAAAGACGGTTTACAGAAGCTTGTGCCTCACTGGGATAGGTGCCTTAACATTGGTAGCCATTATGTTGAAAAGTAGCTAACAGTTCACGCTTTTACTTAGTGTATGTTTGATTTCTATAAATAAAATAATCTGTCTGTAATACACAAATGTACCTTAGTAACCGGACATCCCGCGTTTATAAGTACATAACTTTAACCTTGAAATTACTATTGAGTGTCAGAATGCTGTTTTTTAACAACATAAATTAATACTGTGACACAGGCCAATGTAAATTGCATAGTTACACATATACATCAGCATTTCCAAATAAAAGATTGAATTTACGTTTTAACTCTGTTTAAACAATTTATAGACTTATACAACTCCACAATCAATCAATCCAAACATTCGAGCACATGTTTGCGATATTCGTTCGTCGGTTCAAACAACAAATTAAGTTCACAGTAATTAAACCAAATATTGTTAAGCTGCACGTTTGCTCATTGTATTTATTATGTGTTAATTACATTGGTTTACTCTTTATTACTAAATTCAATAATAGGACATAATTCTGAAATATTGAGTTCGCGAATAGTTGAGTTATACATAATTTGAATCTAAATTATAGGTGCTGTGGCAATGGAGATTTTACTTAACAGAAAAAAGTTGGGAAAGGATATTCTCATATCCTTTACTTTTTTGTCCTTTACAAAGTAAAATTTCTTTCATCAAAACTTTAATTTGCATATTATGAATAGTTCTGCGGCTTTATTTTTCCCAGTTGTCAAGCTACATTTTCTGCAATATCTACATTTTTAAGTAGAAGAGAATCAAGGGTTTAATATTAACTTCTTATACATAGAATGTCGGGAGAAAATAACATCGTCATCTCTTTTTTTGAGGATTCATAAAATTTTATACATCTTGATGAACTACTATAACGCTGTGCAAGTTCGTACTCATAACGTGGACTAAGACGTAAGCATTAAGTAGCAAAGTTGGAGTGAGAGGTTTCTGAAATCCCACTCGACCGTACACATTCAGACAACTACTTGGAAGGAAATTGCCTTCTTAAGCCCAGATCTGTTACGCGTGCCAAATTGATCCATTTGTCTCTTACTTACTGTTACTTACCAAAGCAATTTGCTGTAGATTGTTTTGATAGGAATTTCCAAAGTTGATTTAAGATTTTAGTATTTGTAATATGTTTGGACGACTGAAGTATCGTTTGAAGGTTTACAAAGCTGAAATGAAGTTAAGGTTTGTATGGGCGTTATGGATGTTTGGTTTCATAACTTCCTTAATACCAATAACAACGAACGCCCAAGATTATATCCACTCTAAACTTTATTAATACTCAAGTATTCAACATTGGTAATTTTATTAAGCTTACATTGCAAGTTTTAATCTTACCGTTGAAACGTCCGTACTAACAGATGCACCGACAGAATTGAGTACGTTTACAGAACGTGATGATGAAGCTAGGCTTGCAGCGACGGTATCGATTTGGAGTTGTTCGGGGTTGCGGGAGTCAGACAAGCACATCCCCTTTAAAGAGAAGACGCTGGAGTAGTCGAAATACTGCGAACTTTTTGTATCCGTCCATACCGACCTAATGCATAACAGAGAACGCGTATTACGCGAATGCACGAGGTAAGAATTTCCTGTATACGCGAACCAAGGGTAGGCAGTGGGTAGAATCGTTTTCGGGCACGCGAAAATGGCAACTGGTGGGAGGAAAGGATTGATTGTTATTTATTTCGGCTGTGCCAATACCTGTGCGTGAGGATACCGTTTTGATCATCGAAGTAAGACTTTATTTATGACTTCTCGTTGGAAATAATCTTCAGAGATGCATGAGACAAGGAAAGGAAGATGCCTAGATATTTAGAGAAACGGTAATATGTTTTTACTAAAAAAAGTTCATCCTTATATATAACAAAATAAATAAATCAAATAAGTAGGAGACGGTGGCTTGAAATAGAACTAAATCAAAATAGTATATTTCAAGCGAAGGGAGGGAAGTGCCCTATTGCAGGCTGCGGGCAAATATTATAAACCGAGGAGAAGGCGAGGTTTGTAATTGCTTTGCCTAAGGCCTGCATTAGCACTTTCCTCACGTGGTTTGAATGCGATGTTTTTCCCAGCCAGTTCGATTTTAACTAATTAAAGGTCTAAAAATAATAAAGGCATACCTGTGAGTGATATGATAGATAGTAGGCTTAATCTGTCAAATATTTTTTGAAAACTGTCAAGTTAGCGTCGTTTTTCAAAAAGTGTTCAATAATAGTAAATAAAAGTACTTTAATTGAAATTTAATATCATAAATATTTACTATAAACATTTGTATACAACATGAGCTATACGCCAGCACTTCTACAAATTCCTCGACATCAATTTCGGCTGATATACCACAAGTTTTTAATACAACAAACCTATCGAAATTCATTTACCGATTCACAATTTAAAAGAAGGGTTCGCTGTACAAAATGCAACAAACTGCTCTTTCAGTTTTAAAATAAATCAGTAATCTAATCTCTCATATTTAACTTTGTTCCAATTAAAATATTGTATATCCGTTTTGTTTATTTCTGTGTTTATGACTTTTGTAGGTTAAGTTCAATACATGTAAACCTGAATTATAAAATAATTATTATTTATGGATTTCAGGTACAGGTACCTAATAATTTAGCAATTATCTCATAAATTGACTCACAATGTCACATATAAGATGTACAGTGTCATCATGTCAATGTCACTTTCCGCTATAGGGATCAAAAGTACAACTTTCCTCCCTGCTGGGAAAAATACCTTTACCACTTCAATGATAGTAAATTAGGGTTGCCATTTGTCCCGATACGTCGGGATATGTCATTGTTATTGAGAGTCTCGACGACATAGAAAATGTCCCGACATTTTAGAAGATCTTTGCAAGACATAAAATTTCCTTACATAATTATAATACACATATCTACTTTTAATTTGTGTATACGCTTGATGGTAATATTAAGTGTCTATTATTGTGGATTATGCCTCCACCAAAGAGAAAATGTAATTTTAGCGATGAGTACACTACAGAGTGAAATTTTATTAAGGAAAGGACAAACGAAAAAGCAGTTTGTACAATTTGCAAAATAGGTATATATTTCTGTAAATCACGGCGGTAAGAGTGATGTCAAGCATGATAATGAGACAACTAAACATAACACTAAACTGTTATTCTTGCATTCTCGTCGCGTGAAATAGATAGTTTCTGTATCAAACATGATTCAAATCAATTAACAACAGGATATAAAATAATCAACCATCACCAATCGTTTAAATCCCTTGACTGTTTGAGAATTCCTTGAGATTCCTTGATGTATTCAGATTCGAAAATAGCAGCCAAACATTTTATAGCTGGTACAAAAGCAACTGCTATCATCAAACATATTTAGAGGCCTTATTCTCTGGTTCAATGCGTATCGAATTTGGAATCTGTCTCGTTTTATGGTATGGGTACCGATGCAATCACAAAGCAGAGAAATTATTTCCGATACCTATTCAATTTCTTTACGCGAAAAAAGTTATACAAACAAACTTATTAAGACTGCAATCTTTACCAGATGAAAGTTCTGATTTCAAATTGTTGTTTAATCTTATTAAAAGATTTAAATATTTCCTCCGGGAAGTTGGTGGCCTTCTGTGGTGACAACACAAAACACAATTTTGGTGGAGCTCAAAGAAAAGGGCTGTGCGATGTCTTTCACCAATTAAAGGCCGAGCTTCATAGAGAAATAGAGGGTGTTGGTTGTCCTGTTTATATATTGCCATTAAGATTTTTAAATATTTCTCAATCTATACCGTTAGAACTAGGAGGCTTAAAAGCTTTTGCGAATATGTAGGTATCTCATTCCAAACAGTGTTATCCTATTCACGTACTAGATGACCTTCCCTAATGTCAGCCATTGACAGAGTTTTAGAAATGTGGGATGCACTGAAAGAGTTGTTTTATAGTGAACCAAATGCAACGAATATATTGATTGAGTTTTTTAGAAATCCCATGGCAAAGGTATATTTTTCATTTATACATGCACAGGATTTCCTGTTTCATAAGTACACACTGAAAATGGAAAAATCCGAAATTACTGTTCTTGACAATATCAAAAAAATGTCTCAAGAGAATAAAGCGTCAAATTTTATGGGCATGATGACTAAACAACTAATGAATTATCTAAAAAAGGCAAACTCCGAACTGGAGGACCCTTTAAGAAATTTTTGAAAGGAAAGTAAGGCAAAGCAACCGGATCATTTCAAATCATTCTATTGGATCATATAGAAGAGAGCGTTGAATGAGGAAGGGGCGTCTATCAACGGAGATGACTTGTTTCCTGAGTTTGTTTACGTAAAGGACATTGCGGAAAAACATATAGGAATTGAAGAATGGAAAATTAAATGTGTGAGCGAGAGATGGGTAAAAAAATTTGAAACTGCGAAATCACATGAACTTACCGAATTGAAGTAGATATGTCAATATATTTTTAGTATGCCTTGCGATAATGCAACTGTGGAACGCGTGTTTTTATTAATGACCGCACAGTGGATTGACGAACGAAACCGCTTGCGCATTGCCACCATAGAAGCCATGTTACAGTGTAAACTTAATTTTAATATGAGTTGTCAGGAATTTTATAAATTTATAAAAACAAATACACAACTATTATCACAAGTTAAATCGTCGGATAAATATAAAAATGAATAATTGTTATGTAAATTTCCATGTATTTACATTTTTTCTGTTATACCAACTGCTTGTTAATACAATATATTTTTTCAAGTATCATCATCCGAGTCTCTGTTTATCTTTATTTATAGAAAAAGTATCCGTTATTAAAATATCCCGACGGGGTCTCGAGAAAACATGGTAACCATACTCTAAATACCTATTCGTCAATTAAGTGACCATCCTCAACAGAAAGAAAAAAGCAAAGAATGTTGGGCGTAGTTAATGTAAAACCTTGGAAGATATGCTTTTCGCCAAATTACCAGTGGAGTTACACAGCACCTGATTAGCTATACTACGCCAACACATTTTTCCTTTGTAGTTTCTACTGATGATGGTAACGTATTTTAGAGTTATTCAGTCATTGAGGTGGTGACGGTAGATTTAGTTCGTTTAGTGTTTATATCGCAAACTTAATAGCAGTAGTAATAGAATAAAAAGCATTTAATAAATATCAATGTGAAGTAGCTTACTACGTGAAGAGTTCAGATATTAAAAGAGAAAAATGACTGTAATTATTTGTGAAAAGAATTATGTGAAGTGTTATATCGTTGGAATCATTGGAAAAATGCTTTTTTATGAAGTCATACCCGACTATGGTTTCCATTTAAAAAATCCCATTTTTTGTCATATCTCAAAAATCACAGCTTTTATAAAAAGTTCGATGAGAGCGCCTTATTCAGCACATATTTATCTACAACTTTCTCCTTTACACGGTTTTGCTAAAGTCAACAATAACAGAGCTACAGGCACTAAACCAAATAACAAGAAAACAGTTTTTTCTAGATATAAATTTACATTTTTTCGAAAACACAAAAGGCTCATTCGACTGAGTTGGTAATACTGCAATTCTTTCCCCATTTGATCGTCTCCCTATCATCGCTGGTTTCCAAGATCCTCATGCTAACCATGTAAAAAAACTCACGTGTATAAATCTTGTTAAAATGTTATTAGATAATATTTTCTGAAGCAATAAAAGCCGACACCCTAATTCGAAAAATAACAATAGATTTTGTCTTTCCACAGGACTTTTTTCTTTCGGTGAGGGAAGAAAATATTTCACAAGATTTTTGACAGTTATGTGCTCGCACTAACGGAGGATGTCGTAAAACTGATGTAGACACATATGTTCTCTGAACTTTTAACGTGCTCGTAATAATTTTAGCTTGTCCGCACGTGAAGTGTCGTAAAAACAGTGACTTACTTACTAAAATTTACTAGCCCCGTCCCTCAAACCATACTGCGTTACAATCGCTTCCCTTGTGAATAAAAAAGGTTAACGTGTAATGACTAATGAATGCAATTTGCAAACTTCATTTTACTACTTATAATTTGGCGATGGAAGCAATTCATTCAACAGCCGGCGAAAATCATCTCCATAAACCTCGGAAACGGTTGTCGAAGTTCTCGTTTCCCTGACCTCCGCTTTCGCGAAATTACAGAGAGGTTCTCCGAAACGTGATTTGCCTTTGAAATTTAATAAACGTGGGTACTTCTTTCGATTCGAAGATAACTCGATTAATTGTCACGGATCTATGCGCTCCGAACGGCTAAAACTGGAAAATTCTATTACTGCCAATAATTGCAACGCCGGCACCGTCCTGTCGATGTTCCCTTTGAAACTCAAACGGAATTGGCGCAAATTTTCAATTACGAACTTTCGAAAATTTGATTGAGTTCCATTGGAAATTCCCGACTCTACGTTGTTACTCCTGAAAACTTTCATATTGCCGTAGATTAAAGGGGATCGGTTTATTTTCTTCGATGAGCAAGACCGAACTGTTCAATAGACTTGATTGCTTTATACTATAGTGTATCGTTGATCATGAAGTAGTTGTTGTATTAAGAGACGGAAAGATACCTGTAATGCCATAAACAATCTGAACTGGAAATTGCTTCATAAACCACGCAGCTCAAACGTCACTATAATGTACGACTACTATTTTGCTGCAATATTTCAATTTTTAGTTTTTTGTTTAATTTGACACTATACATTAGTTCAGTAATCTAGATATTATAGATCTAGGCAGCCGTTGTCACGCTGTTAAATCATAGGGCAATCACACTTTATTAATTTTATGCGAGAGTTCTTGGAGTTTTTTCTTGAACGGATTGTTCCTCGAGGAACGTGAGATTTGCGACTGAGGTCATGCAACATAACTCCGTGTGATTTATCTATGTGGGATATTACTTATTTGATTACTTGATGTAGGGATGTCACCCGCCTGGTTCGTCGATCGCGTCTTCTCCCTCGGCCACTAGGTCCTATTGTAGAGCGGAGGCCATCCTAGAGTTCATCAAACAAGTTCAGATCTTTGAGGTAGCTCAGAATATTGCTCAATGAGGAATTTATCAGGTTAGCTAGGGAAGTAATATCCTTTCCAAAGATGGAGTACCTGATATGGGTGGCCGCAAGACAGTGGCACATAACGTGCTCTACTGTTTCTTCGTCCTCCATACACAGCCAGCATTCGGTTTCTTCCGATAACCCGATTCTGTGTAGGTGTTTTTCTGAGTCTGCAGTGACCTGTAAACACAGAAGTCATTATTTTGACCCTTTTACGATCAAGCTTAGTAATTCTCCGGTTTTGACATGATTGGGTGAAATGCACTTCTTCACAGGCACCAAACCAGGATTGCTCCAAAATTGGAGTACTTTTTGTTTTAACCAGAAGCAAATCGTTTGGCTATCGAAGTTGATATGGTTCTGGACCTCGGAAGCACCCCGCAGCACCCTCTTTTGCTACCTCATTGCCTTGAATGAGGGAGTGACCCGGGATCCAGATTAGGGTTAGCTTGTTGGACGCCCCTATTGTATTTAAAATAGTTTTGCAGCTCCAGAACAGTTTAGAGTGCCATTTGTGCGCCTCCAGTGCTCTCAATACAGCCTGACTGTCACTGAAATTTTTTTATTGATTTGTATTTGAGGTTTCTGATCAAAATCTCTTTTGCCCACATCTCAATGGCGTAGATTTCAGCCTAAAAAATTGTTGCATATTGCCCGATGTTGTAGTGTGGGATATTATGAAGGACATCATACCTGCAGAGAAGAATCCTAATATTCATCGCTTGAAGTTGTTAAATGAGAATGCTTTTGGATACATTTACAATGACAAAGAATGGATTTGTCTGTTTAAGAAATCTTTATAGCCCACAATCCATTTAAGAAATTCTTCAGCTAATTTCAATTTTAGGAATTTGCTTTGTGTACATTCAATTTGACTTACGGGGATATTATAGATGGTATACCAGGTCATAGATGCATACTCCTGCTTAGAAAAAGTCAATTTTTCATCAAATGTTGCACCCAGATCTTTAATAGATGATAATCTCGGTAGCCAGGCGCCGTTAATAGGGTGATATGAGCGCGAATAGTTCGGACGGTTAGTATACTAGACAAAGTGAGTACGATTCAAGTTTAGATACACCCTATGTGAATCTTATCTAGATTTAGATGCAAGCAGTCAATACCATCTACTATCGAGATGCTCCGGTAAATATTCAACTCGTCTGTATATACCACGCCAGAAGAGTCTGAGTCGTAGATCAAAAGCAGGAATAGTAGTGGACCGAGAACAAATCTCTAAGGAACACCCGTAGGGGAAGCAAGGTCCATAAATCCCGCATACATTTTTCATAGTTTCATAGTTTTTTTTTGAAGAATTCTGTTTGCTATTTAGGTGACGTTGACAAACCCTTTTGGATTTGTTGGCATATGACTACGCTTGCCTAGAGCAAATGTATTTATTATTTACTTTTGGAGATGTTAAGCAATGTAATATATACAATTTTGTTAATTTAATTCTTCCAGCATTTCAAACAATTCTAAATGGATATTTCCGTTACCAAGTTGTATTATCATCATAACTTCCGCATCTATATTTGTTTAAACAATAATACATTTGTCTATTACATTTCAAATATATCTTAATTACTTGCTATTAAGGTACAGAGGCTAAAATAAATAGACCTTTGACCTAACTTGCCAATCGGCGCTAGTATTTTCTTGTATGTAATAATTTTAGATCATATATATTACATGGATGCAGTGTGTTTCCAACATATAATAGACATTTAAAAAATGGCTGCATTTCTGTCTAATATACGGTTATTGGTATCTTCCTATTCAGACCTGACCACGCACGCGCCACGGCATGAGAAACGCGCGAAACTTGAATTAAATTTGACATACATCAGAGAGAATACTAGCTCTGATGTCAACACTTTTACAGTAGTACGAGTTGAAATAATGGATTCCCGGCACAAATTGTTGAAATTGTTAAATATAAACAATAACGGAGTAGCGTGAACAATTGCGTAAGATGTCACTAAATTATTAATTTCATATCAATCAAACGAAGAATTGGCAAATGCAGAACCAGGTTCTACTTCTTCGGAGGAAAGTGTGGACTTGCATGCACACATTATAGAAGCTGAAGAGATAAATCATAGCAGTACAGGTTTAGATTTCCGCACAGATAACAGCATAGCCGATCAAGATTTTCTCAGATTTTCTTTTCAAGAAGAAAAGTATGTGAACAAATAATCATGGGTATCATTAGGTTCCAGGATATTCAAAACAACATGAACAATCCTTCGAAGTGGATAACGAAATTGCATCACTACCACCAACCAATAAAAGAAACAATAAGGGTGATAATAGGTTAAGTAGAAATGAACGTAGTAAAAGATGAAACAGATGGCGAAGACAAAACACTATAAAGGAAAGAAAGTATACAGGCAAGGCGATCAAAGGTGATTATTGCCACTGAAAGCTCATAGTAATAATTTCCCAAGTAAATTTCCAGATGATAATATATTTTTAATGAATTTTGAATTGTTAACAGACAGGTGCAGTATGTTGGTGATTTACTGGTGATTAAAGATAAGAAAACAATTCCCATTTATAAAGAAATAGCCGTAGAGATAGGCATGTTATGGTTAATTAAAATCTGTGAATGGACGTTATACTGAAGTTGATATTAAAAAATCCGATGCCAAAATACCTTAGCTCAGAATGTACCTTTTTAAACGATAAATTTAGAAAGAATAGGAAAAGTAAATACGTTACAACTGGTAAATGCTTAAAAAAACATATGAGTTCCCATATGAGTTTTAAAAGGGGATCTACTACCTTTTATTTTCAAAGTGGCTTGTATATTTTCATAAAAATAATGTCAAATTTTGGAATTTCTAATGTTTATCCTTTAATGAAGAGCAAGAAGAAAGTTTAGCATTACTGTGAGAATAAAAATATAGGATGTTATTGAAGTACCGATAGTGTGTATATATTTATGCAGCACGAAGTGTTTTTAAGTTTTCTGAAGATCTGTCGTGTTAACTCAATTTTTTTTATGTTCAGAATAAAAAGTAATATTTGGAGTTGTGTTTTTATGTTAATTTGTTTGTTACTGTTCGTATGTTTCCGTTTATATATCCGGAGTTAAGTCATCATTGAAGATTGGGGAAAGAGAGTTAGGTTCATTAAAAAGTTAAAAAACACAAAATTTACTTCTTCATGTTACAACCAATGGCACAACACACGTGGTGCAATAGAACTAATAAAATAACATTTGGTAGAAGACACAAATTGTCGTTTGTTTTAAAACATTGACCGTAAAAAATGCCATTATAGGCGCATGATTTACTGCTGGAATCACCATAAAATCAATGAATGGGGTACAAGCATTAAAGACGGACTCGAGTTTCTGCCTACCAGACGTCATCAGCGTCTCTCCTAATGCAAAACCCACTTTCATCGCTAATGCGTCGCGAAGTCATTGCGAAATGTCCCAGCCACTTGCCTTTACCTTTACGGTTAATTGTTTTTGGCACTTTTGATGTTTCTTATTTCAAAACATGTTCAAAACTTTGACTAACAATCGCATCTGATGATATATTTGAAATCTTGCAAAAAGTGTACGTTAATTCGTTTATATAAAACATAAATAACAATAATTATAATTCCCTCACAACACAGGAGAGATAAATAGCTGGCTCATAGACATTTATAGACAACAGCTGACATTGCCAGTAACGACAATCAGTCTAATCAATTGTGAAATCGCATACGTCCCATAATAAATCGCACGGATTGCACTTGCGTTTCCGTTTCCGGTTCACGTGTAGTCAGATAAGGGATAGCTATATGTAATGTTCATAAACAAGAAAGTAATAGCTCGAAAATTGTAGGTTGTACATGTTGGAAACAGTTAACGTATATAGTCTGATATGGTGATAGCGGTATCCATGCAATATATATGATCTAAGGTAATAACACATGATTTTCCACGTATGTCATGTTTGTTATCCTAAACACAAATCGATGAATTGACTTTTGGAACCCTGTATACTATTGTAAAAATAATTTCAAAACAATCAATAATAAAAAAAACTTTTTATTAATTGAAAATTGAAGCAAGCCAGGATTCAATACAGCGCTGAGTTACTTTTACATCAAGGCGCTTGAAACACTACCGACCGATCCAATTCTAACGAAAGCTCTCAAAGCAGTTCCGAACACGGCCCACCCCAATTAACTGTAATTCAATTGATAGCTGTAGCGATGAGCGATGCCACTTCGTTTACAACGACCTACCGATGGACTTTTCAATTTACGTCACTGCTATTCCTATCGTGGCGCTATCTATAAATAAAACTAACGAACAGGACGGCCGCGTCGATCGTTCAAAACAGCTGCCTGCGACGTTTGGACCATGTAAACATCAAATAATGGAAGCGTTTTCTAGTGGGTTGTACGAATCCGTTTTCTTAACCTCGATAAGGGTACTATTGTGTTTATAATTTTTCTTTTTCTTATTTCTATGGAGGCGGTTGGAATTAAAACAAAAATGAATTTTATAAGTGGTTCGGTGTCAGGGTTAAAATGAAAGCACAATACATCGTTTGTTAAGTTAGAAGCAAGTAATGCGTTCTTTTTAACATGACTACAAAAAGATTATTTCTCTTACTACTCCAAATGTATAAGTATTTGGTTTTAATGCGACTCAATTTTTATTTTTAAATAAATATCTGAAAGTTTATAAAGATTTGTGCATACTTTTCCATTATTTTCTATAATTTGAACTGAACGGGATGCAAGTTTGTAACCGAAATCCAAGTACTTACCTATTACTTGTACAAACCCACATTTTCCGAAAAGAATCTATAAAATATGATCAGTTAATTTTATGTTTCATTGATTATTGGATCCATTGCTTTCATTCTTTGTATATCCCATTCAAACTTCATCAAAACAAAGATTTTATTGGTAATTAAATGTTAATATATGATTAACAATTATTTATTGTATAATCTCCTGTTTTAAAAATCTCTAATTACTTCTAATTATAATCAACTGCAGTTAAGTATTCTAAAACAATAATTTACCCAAACAAATCATTTGGAATATCCAAGATTTCAAACAGTCGTCGAACATTTCTTCATGTGCCAAAGTGGCGAGGACAAATTAGGGAAATATCTTGCAGCTTGTTCTGAAACGAAAAGATAAAATTACTAAAAAGTAGAAAATCTTAATTGGTGAGCGTATAAAATATATTCTTATTGAAATAAAATAACTGTTAGCACTCAACTCCAAATAATTTCATTATTTCAATGTTTCTTTTATGTGTATGCTTGGTTAGCATCAACTAAAACCATATTGTACCTTCACACATCAAAAAAATCTAGGTGACAAGGCTTTATTTGCTAGTAGTTTACGAGCCAAATATAACCAAAGATTTGTAATGCCATTTTAAACGTGAATACAGTTTGCTGTTGGTGTTTCGATAGCTTAAGTGACAATAAAGTCTTTTTAACTGAGAAACCAGTATAAATTTAATTTGATTTGTCACCCTGAGATTTTTGTGTTTATTTTGTGATCAATTCTCTTTTTCAATCTCTTTAGCTGAATTCAGGACGGAAAGACATCATTTGCACCGTGATACGCAACTAAAAGCTATTGGGATGCTTGAAAGTGGTTTAACTCAAAGGGCCGTTGTAGAAACTCTCAACACGTCAAAAAGTGTCATCAATCGTTTGTGGTTGAGATACTAGCAAACCAATGATGTGCGTGAACGTCGTACAGAAGCACAAGAGCAACCCGATCAATTCATGACAGATACTTGAGGCTTCGTGCATTAAGAAACAACAACATTACGGCTACAGAATTAGTGATTCGACTTTACGACACTCATGATGAGTCATCAATCAAACAGTGAGGAATAGATTCTATGCATATGGTCTTAAAGTCAGTTGTCCTCTGTGAGTTCCTGCTTTGTCGAGAGGAAATTGCGGAAGAAGATTGGAATGGACGCAGCAACATTTAAATTGGGATTAACAAAACTAGGCGTCTGTTTTGTTTTCTGACGAATCCCGGTTTGTTTGCGGTCAGATAAAAGAAGGACGAGAGTGTGGAGACGTCCCGGGAATGCAGAACGATTAACTACATTGCAAACTGATTACAGCATCCAAGCAGTTAGTGTAATGGTATGGGGGAATATCTCTTGGTGGAAAAACTGACCTCGTTCTTTTGGATCGGGATTTAAACGCCATTGACTATCGGGACATTATCCTTCAAAACGTTGTCTACAACATGCTGCAAGAATTGGTGAAAATTTTCAACTCATGCACGTCCGCATACTGCAGGTATTATTCGTGCATTTCTTCAAAACCACGAAATTAATATTTTGCCATGGCCAGCGCAATCACCTGATTTAAATCCCATAGAACACGTATGAGATTTGCTGCAAAGAAGCATACTGCGTCAAAATCTATTCTTTGAAACGAAACAACAATTGTATCAGCATTTTGTAGAACAGTGGAATGCCATCGATCAACAAGAGCTAGACCACTTAATTATGAGTAATTATGAGTATGCCAAATAGGTGCAAAAAGGTAGTCAACACTCGTGGAGGCCCCACAGGGTACTGGGACATTGCACTCATTGTCTCATGTTGTTGTTTGTTATTGTATTTTTTTACATAAGTTTTGTAGAAGTTTGTTAATTTTGAAAATTATTCCTAAGTAAACAGACATATCTCATTAAGTATTCTTAACTGTTCCTAGAAGTAAACAAGTAATGATGGTCGACCTATACCTTCAGATACAACAAACATTTATTCACCTGTGTGGAGCAGAAATGCATTTCCTTACTTGTCTCCTATATTATTTTGATGTGTGTATAACGAAGCGTATATGTATATAATACCAACATTAGTTTCTCATCTACCTCGTTGCACCAACTTAAGTTAAACCCAGAGTTTTAGAGATTACCACAAAATCCACCCTCTCTGGGAATATTTCTATGTAAACTGAGAATTTGGGGACGCTTTGAGTAACAAAAACTATTAATTAAGACATTTGCATAATTTACTTAAGCACTTTAGAAAACTTCTTCACGCAAAGCATTATCCCGGATTAGGTGCCTTTGTTGCTTTTTGCCGGGAAGCAAATTTGACGCAAACAGAAGTGTTGTGGTTGTAATTATTCTAATTCATCATCTCATTAAGTAAATTATTTACATTAAAGCTGCTTAGATTGACTACTGAATTTTGGTTTGTAATAAAAATTTTAAGTTATAGGCATCCGTAAACAATAGTCCAAATGACAGATAAGTATACAGATGGGCAATAATTTATATTTTTTTTTAACAAACGGCAATAGCATTGCAATAATAATAAAATTTATGGGAAAAATTTTTCAGGCAAAACGTCCCTTTCACAACAATCATGTTAGTGCAATAGCCTCTTCTACTTTTAAAACCTTAGGCTTTATTTTCCACAATAGCCGCTTTCCATTTGCTAGAGTGTTAGTGCTAATCGCTCTGGTGCATGTGACACTGGCGCACTTGCTTGTTTGCTTTCCATTTGTCTTCTTTGGCACAGTTAAGTTTGCTTTTATTTGAAAGTGTTGTATAGGTTATGATTTGCACTTTTGCGTATTGGAGCATTTTTGGAAGTAAATAAATATGACTGTTATTGAAAAATTTGCTATAGTATTAAGTATTTTGATATTTAAGTGTTACTTAAAAGTAACCATTGAATTTTGTTATATTTATAGGAACTACTTAGTAAATCATTTCAATTTAATTAGTACGAAAAAGCAGCTCAGATGATGCTAGAATTTTAAAAACAGCAAGGAAGGAGATTATTAGAAATAAAAATTATGTTAACAGAGTCATTCACTTTTACAGTGATAAAACACTATATTTATTTAATAAAAAAGCGTAAAAGGAGAAACAACATATATTATTACAATTAGGGCGAGTAGTACTAAAAATTATGCAGGTACGTCAGAGGGCAGGGGGGATATACTTTCGGAACAGCTTCGAGTGCATCGCTCATTCAAATGGAACAAATAGGATGCGTTCCAACAAGTCGGTACAGTTAGGGACGGTTCTTAACAGCAAATGGAAAGCGCTTAATGTAAACTTATTGGTCAACACCTCGTCCTTGATATTGATTTTCTTCCCTTTGTCTGGAATCCACGTTCTGATATCCACAAGAAATCTGATGAAAGTGTGCAAATACGTCTCCTAAAATATTTATGGTATAAAAAGTACAACTGCCCAGGTTACTAATCAAACGGTTTTATGTCATTATCGGAGCAAAAGCCTATAAATGTTTGTCTCCCTTTTTATATAAATATTTGTAAAACAGTTGATTCGTTTTGCTTTTGGGAAAATACACGTCACGTGGCCCCATTTTATACTTTACCTGCTCGTGCGAACTTGTCACCGATCGAAGTTATGTGTAACGCCTGGTTGCGGTTACACCGCAACAGATTTTGTACGACATTTTTTTAGCACTAAACCGTTAAAATAAATAATTGCACCTGTGCATACGAGGGTGATTGCAGTGCTTGCGACCATTTAGTACTTATTATTAGGATATCTTAGGATTATTCCACGCGATAAGAATTTGTTGTTTTGAATGAGCTTTTCGTAGCAAAATTGGCGGTCTCTATGAAATCACAAGTGTAAAAGCTATCACGGTGCAGAGTTAAAAAGTTGTGGTAATGAGCCGCGAAGAAAATAAGGAGATTATATTTCCTTACAAGAATAAAGCTTTGTTCAACTGCAATTTATTCTACTTATTTTAACATTAGAATTGGTCTTCATGTGGTGAAATGCATTCTCGGAAATTTGAATATTATGAATGTAGTTTCAAATAGCATATTCAAAGATTTTGATGTTTGGGCCTTTTAAAATCCCCATTTTCTTTTTTGCTGAAAAATAGGGTGTCGCTTCTCAATGTAAGCTTTTCTATTAAAGAGGTTGTCAGCAATTAATATTGTTTTATTAAATTCATTGCACTGTAGTTGTAATGTTTAAATATTTCTTTTAAATTAAACATCATAACTGTTTACGATATTTTATTTGTCGTGTTAACGCTACACTATAACAGTACAAACTACGAAGTAGAAGAGCGTGGGTATTTTCAATGCGTTATATGGTTTTTACATGATGCACACATAAGAAATAATGCAGGACATAAAACCAAATATATACCTATACCCCGAACATACAAAAGTACATTACATCTTAAATAACATTAATTACAAAAAAAGAATTAATCATACTTTAACCTAGTTGGTGACATTCTACTCTGTATTAATTCCTGAGACAAAGTTGAGGGATTTGCAGTCAAATCAATTAGTGCGTTTTCTGATACATTTTCAGCAATATTGTCTACTGCATTTTACTCATCTTTTTTCTTATCTATTCTTATCGTCTTATCTTTCTTATCGTCATTCACAACGTCGGATTGTTTTTGAGTACCAACATTAACGTCATTAGTCAAATCCGATATCGTAGTACCATTTTTGTTTATGATACTTAACCACGATGAATACCATAAGAATTAACTACAACTTGATTAGAACGTCTTTTCCAAATAATGTTTGATCAATTACCCTGACTATATAAACATTTATACCTAACGAATTTACAATTATAGCTGGTGTCCATTAAGGTTTCTTAAATCTAAAATCTATCACTAATATATTTTGTCTATTGACAAATTGAATGTTTCTGTTGCCCTTAGAATACTTATTATTTCTATTTTGTTGTATTGATATTTTTACTTGAATCTCTTCAAAATTTGATGTTTTACTAGCATTCGTCTTAATTACATCTAATCGTGTTCTTATCGTTCTACCAAACATAATAAGGGCTGGAGCGTTATCAGTAAGTTCAGTGAGGAATTACTCTATAATCTAACAAAAATACACATTACATACAAATGACCTTTCTAGTTATTTAATAGATTTGCAGAAATAAAAGCGTCGCTGCATTCACAATTTAATAAATTATCTAAATATGTATGCAGAAAAATACGGGGTACTCAATTTAAGAAAGCCAAATTGTCATTCGGCCCTCGTTTGTTTTTGAAAGTGCAGCAATCTATCTTACCTGACTGGAAAGCGCAAAATTTTCTATCAGACTTGTTTTTTTTTAATACTTTGATTCCCATAGAAATAATGACTGCACAATGAAATATCAACCACTCTGTATATATACCTAAATATAAACCAAGTAATCGCAAAAGCATTCGCATTACAATTTCGCGTCTAATGCCATCGAATGCGCATTGTCAAAAAAAATTACATTAAAGTCTTATTCAAGAGAAAAGTTACAGGTAGTTTACTAAACGAAATCTTAGTTTCGACGACCATGTTATGTCAGTTCTTTCCGGCACTACTTTCACCTCCTGAAGAAGTTCTAAAATATGGAGCGAAATAGAATTTGAAGGAAAGAGTATGATTTTATACATTAAATTAAAGATAATTAGAGCGTAAGTTGTGTAATACGACGATGTTGATATTACCTAAACAATTAGCACGATGATAGGTATGATTTATTGTAATTGTCCTAGACTCTATAATAAATTTTTGTCGGAGTATAATAACCATATACTACCTCGATTTGGCAATTTGCGGAAATTGCCCTCTGTAAACCCCTTAAATTTTCGTCGACAAACTACAGCGTACATGATCTATGCATGTAAACACACACACACATCCAAAAAACACATATTTTGAGTAATTCTCATTTAACCTTTCACAAATTTGCGCCCAAATGCAGATAACCTCGTCGCCCCGGGCACTAAGTAAACCGTGTCAGCTATTTAATCTTCCAGATACCCTCAGACACCCCGAGCGCCCATAAATTCCGTTGATATATTAAATAAGGACCGTTTTATACGAGTTACCTATGCCGCCCACGGGTACATCTACAAAGGAACTAATGCTAAATCATTATTATTTATAGGAAGCGCGCGTGGCGAAAATGATATTGAAATACGAGGTAGGAGTAGGAATGCGAGAAGAGACGATCCCAGAAGGCACACTCTAGCCGGCGATCAGCAGTACGGTAGTATGGCCGGACAAGGAGGACCACTAGCTAGGACCATGGATCTTGAGGTAATTAGTTATCACTTATTCATGTCGGTTTTCAACTTTCCCCTCCGCTGTTTCGCTTAACTCGCTTCGCGTTATCCTGTTCTGTTAATTGGATGGTTCAATTTATTTTGTACCTGCAAATTAAATATTTTGAGTGTTATTTAATCTATCTGCAAACTCATGGGATTAATGTAACGAGGGTGCCGTGCAATAAAGATTTATTGATTTCGCATTATAGTCTGGAATTCTGATTTGGTTTGGACAGATGCATTACTGTGGTTTTGTTTCTGAGAAAAGCCTTACGATTTACCGCAGCTCTTTTGAGACACGTACACGTCATTTATTAATGTTTTTGTTAGTACAATAAATCATACTTGGCAATTATTTTGTGAAGATTAAATACTAAATAAACCTAGTACGAGAAAAATCGAAGGTGAAAAATATCTTGCTAAAAAGACATCTCTGTGTATTATGCAATATTGGTTTTACACATACAAAAGTTGTGTGATATTCTGTATATATTACTTCCATTTGCAACAATTTGATTTCAGTTTCTTCGAGAAATTAGCCATATTTTCCGTATCAGATAATTCAAAGGTTGCCTGCTAAAGCTTTTGCTGATTTATTTAATTCAATAAAGTGTTTTCCTATAAACACATTTACTTAAACATACCTTCTTTCCGTAAAATATTTCAACCTGTTTATACATTCGACAAAATAAAAAAGAAACATGGATGTTATGACATGAACGAATAAATAAATAAATTCACGATACTATTAAAAAATTTAAATCAAGACCGATAATGTTTTACCGGAAATTCAAATCCGTTTTTCATCCGTTTTTGCTGAACAGTTTACATGGGGGATACTGTTTTAGCACTGCGTACGTCAACAGCATCTATCGTATCTCCTAAAAATAAATCATCGATTCAAACACAATTAGTTTGACAAGACTAGCTTTGTCATGTTCTGGTGAAAACCACGGCCAATCTCTTGTGCTCTGTACAGAGTTGATTTCTAGTCAGCACTCCAGTGTCATTACATGCTCGTCTCCACAATAGGCAAGAAATGATGACGCACATATCCAGAAGAAAAATGCGTAAATAATATTTTTGATCGTATTTTAGTTCCATATAATTCCAAAAGTGAGTCAATTAAGTCTACCCCATCTATGAACTTGCGAGGGATGCCCTGTTACTAAGGTACATTTGTGAATTACAGATAGGCTACTTTATTTCTAGCAATCAAACATATACTAAGTAAAAGCGTGAACTGTTAGCTACTTTTCAACATAATCACCGCCAATGTTAAGGAACTTATCGCAGGGATGCACAAGCTTCTGTAAACCCTCTTCGTAAAAGGTGCGATCCAGATTTGTAAAATACTGCCGTACTTCCTCTTGAACTTCGTCGTCGTCTTGAAACCTTTTACGCGACAAATGAGCTTTCAACGGACCAAACAAATGAAAATCAGAAGGAGCGAAGTCTAATTTTTTAAACATCATTACTATTTACGGTGAATGCAACCGGATTATTGATCGATATTGTTTATTGGTAAAAAGGTACCCCGAAAGATCCACACCAAATCATAATACAGTAAAGCGGTTACTAGAAAATTGAGCCCAGTTTGGAAGCTTCAATCACAAAAGGAACAGACAAAAGCGAAATAGTTTCTCTGTTATTCATTTTTCATTTCGTTGTCAATAAAACGTCAAAATTCTTTAAAAATGCATTTTTCTCAAAAACTAGGTATGGGGAAACCTTAACAGAACTCATTTGTATGAAATAATATACAGGCTGTTTCATTTAAAATAAGCAAGTTGACATTTGTTTCCGGTATAACTGGAAATTGTTCAGTGTTGCCAACATTTTTATTTGAAAGATCGGTACCAGAAATACCCGATGACAAACTTTCAGCATTCAACTAGTAATGGTTCCCAATATTCCGCAAACCGACGGTTTAGACGCCGCACTCTGTATTTGTTGCCAATGAACTCCGTTTATTCTTATTATTAAGATACGCATACCTGTTTGTTTATACTGGTAAATTATTGTACTGTTAAAATTGTTTTTCTCTTATCCAACTAAATAACAAAAAATACTATCTTGGGAATGTAAGTCACTAATACAAAGGATCTTGTAAAATTAAATGATTGAAAACGAATACATAGTACTTGTAAGTACTGTGTTAACATGTTATGAGATTTCGCAGAAATAGTACACCAAACATCTTCTCAAGGACCTTTACAGAAGCAGGAAAACATACACTTAAGTCGAGGAAGAGGGAATGCTATTTTATTTTCCTGAAATACCTAACACATTATTTTTCATAAGCGCCAATAGATTCTATAATTTACCACCATAAAATTGCTCTTTTAAAATTAACGTAGGCATGTGTGCCATAACAACTATCAGACTTGAACGAAAGTATAAATTGAACCATCCAATGTGCAACGTGAAAAAAATGATCAATATATTGCCATTCGTATCGAATTGAATTAAACTGAACTGCTGTTTTCTCAATGACAAGTAAAGATACATGTCACTCCCTAGGATCTATAAATCCGCTATTACTTAATTTTGGAGCTTTTAATGGAAAATGACCTAACTTTTTTTTATAAATATATCGCTTGTGGGAGACAGAACGGTCAATCTACATGATTTTCTGGCAAGAATTATCGAAAATATTCATATGTATTTGCGTACTTTCTACTTGCATAAGTGAACAAATAGTTGGCGTCGATACAAAGTAAGTAACAGTTTTGTAAGAGGCCTTGGAAGTGTTGATAATTTAATATTTTTTTTATGCAGAATAACCTGTGCACCAATGTAATTCTGTTTTATAATTGCTTAGCACTACTTGCGCAATATATGTATGCAACTATTGCAGAAAATATTTTCAATTTAAAGTCTCTGAAGGCTAAAATAATATTAAATTTTACTATATAAATGCCATAAAAAAACTAGTCAGATAGTAGCAAAACCTCATGTATGAGCAAAAGTTTCGAACCTAATACTATCACATTCATATTCATATTCAAATAAAATTTGTAACAAAAATGAGAAACTGCTGAACAAGCTAAATATAACGGTTATCAGTGTGATAAAATTTTAGTTCGTGCGGCCAGCTACAGGCATGCCTGTATTTACGATCCGTAGATGGCCAATTTTATCGCGGCAAAAAATTATAACTCGCGCTGAATATGAAACCTTTATGTTTTGCATACCAGATCCATTTCCATATGGAAATATGGATATTTTCGACGTAATAAAATTGAATTTACTATTGTTTACTGTTTGTAGAGATAAAATTAGTTATTTATGAATTAGAACTCTATGAATGAATTCCAATAACCCTGTAAAGTTTTCTCTACTGCCTCCAATTTGCAAATGGTGAGACAGTATTAAATGAATTAGAAGTTGGCTATATTTTCTACCTTATATCTATATAACCTGCATTAAATATCAAAGGTGACGAAGTCATTTCTACTCGGCTTTTAGGTATTACTAATTAAATTACATCGACCGTAGTCAGTTAAAGCCTGACAGATTATTTAATAAGTAGGGAAAACCGCTTTTCAGCGAGTTCAGTCGAGGTATTCTGAAGAAGCTGCCATCTCTATTTTGCAATGTAACAGAGTTGACAGGTCTTATTGATCGAGTAGGTATACAGCACAGGAGTTTTACAAGGGATGTGTTTCGTATGCTTTAATAAATTTAACTTGAAATGAATTTGCTGCATGTAGTTTTTAACTAAAGTGACTATTATGTGATGATTTTTCATGGTAACATCTATTGTAAAGAGGTATGCATACGGCATGCAGAAAAAGTTGCAGGCACTCTCCGTCGTACACTGATGAAGCAATAGTAGTCCAAAACAGTTGTCTCCGCTACTCATGCGGTTGCATAATCAGCTGTGTTGTGTGATCCAAAAGAATTATGTGTGTATATAGACATACATTTTCATTAATATGCATATAATATCATGGTATTTCTGAATAAAGTCTATTATTATTATTGTTGCTGTTAATAAGAGTATCCAGTATAATGTAATAACTAGTTTAGGCGGAGGTAATACATGCGTAAGCACATGTATCCAATATAAGTTCTATGAACTAATTTGATAACGTCTATGGCAGGAAAGATGAGGCATCCATCGATACAATCCCAATAGAGTAGATCGTTTGGTCATTTCATTTTGTCTTTTTTGGATTCTTCATGAATTGGCCGCACCAATTCGTTTGAGTCTGGCAAAATGTTGTTCAGCTATCGGTCTACATGTAATGTGTGATCGGACACATACCGTGGAGCATTTATTGTTCACAATGCCTTTGACTGAAATCGGTGGATTATATCTATGTTGAATTTACTGGAACATGACCCCATCGGTCGTATGAGACCCCATATCGCTTTATATAAAAGAACTTTGCATTCTAGGTATAAGGACGATTTTTTTCCAAGTAACCAAAACCAAAATTATTCTCATTTTGAACTCAATCTCTTTTAATTATGTTTTTTTCCATGCTATTTTATTGCCTTGGTAAACAACCTAAAATCCCGTTTTTCTTTTGGAATCTTCAAATTATTTAGATACAAAGAGGACATTCTGGACGTTTTATCCTGCATTTATAGGAATATTCAGGTGAGACTGTAGTTTTGTTGTAGTGAATAACTAAGACAGTAAAATATTGCTTGATGGATGAATAAAATTGAAGCACATCAAGGACTTTGTAATGCATTCCAAGAAATGAGATCTTTCTTTCTACTGTTTTTTTGCCAAAAATAATGCAAAACTGAAGTTCATTCTAATTAGGACTGCTACCATACTGTGTTCATGTAGAGCACAATCATATTTATGAATTTTATTCAGAATCAGTGGAAATTCAGTACTGTTATTATATTGACACATTTTCGCTCTATGTCCAACATCTATTTCTTTATTGATCCCAAGAAAGAAAGAGAACCTTATACAATTTCCTTAACTAATCTTTAACCAATCAAAATAACTGATATGCTTATCATTCCTATTAGATCTTGTTATTGAATAGTATATCTTCTTTAGTTCCTTATATTCCCAATTGTCCCTGCAACTTTTCGCCGAATCGTACGAAATCCATTAGCTTTTAGCCGATTCTAGCCTATAATTGACGAAGTGGACAGGATGTTTCACCATTACCGCTCGTATGTAGCCTTTCCCCCACTCTATACGGGCAGCCCGATTGTAATTACATCGCATGACATCACTACCATCATTAATTAATGTACGGGAAACATTGCGATGGCCAGCCCGATGCGTTAATTAACTCAGTTGCGAACGTGAGCTGTCCGCTGAATTTTCCGGCGTTCGTTCTGCGACGTGGTAGGCGGAATTGATCCGAAAAGTGATGTGAAATACAAAAATGAAAAAGTTTTCGGATTATATATCTCCGCTTTCGTTATTTACTTCGGTTTTTGTTTGTACCCTTCTGCGCGAGTGGAGGTATTTTTGTGATTTTACGTGCGCTTGATCACTCCATCAATTGTTCCTCCATGCAGAAACGGATTTATAGCATTTGCAGAAGACGTGAAACGTGCGCGAATATAGTAATCGATGTGTATAATGAGTAATGTACGGGCAACACCGTTCTTCGTTGTGTACACGAATTTCGACGTTGAAAATCTGTAAATATCATGCTAGGTTGGAACGATTTGACATACGTTAATACCAGCACCAGCATTCATTTGTCCACAATTATCCCATGTGTGCTATTAAATTCCAATTGGGCGAATTTAAGGTCAAACGAATAATAGCCCTTAATTAAATGAATTCATTTATTTAATTGTAACGCGCAGTAGTGGAATCGTATGCGGCTCATAGAAAATATCGGGGGACATATACTATATTCAAGTAGTAAATTAAACGAACTGCATATGCAGACTGGAAAAGTGCCACATAAAATTTAAGCAAACAATGCCTACGAGGGATTCCCTTTATATTTCGGGAATAGAGAACAGCAACTAAAATTAACTGGTTTTATTGTTTTTCAAAATATTCTCCATGAAGATCAATACAGTTTTTCGTGCGCTTGAACCAGTTTTCGAAGCACTTTTGTCCACTGCGATTGAGGTACCTCCAAAATATGCATTTTGAAAGCATCAACCGCTTCTTCAGCCGTCGAAAAACGTTGACCACGCAATTTTTGCTTGATGTGCGGAAACAAAAAGAAGTCATAGGGTGCCAAATCAGGTCTGTACTGCGGATGACCCATCAATTCAATTTTTTCAGTTGGCAAAAACTCTCTTGTTTGAGTTGATGTGTGAGAGCTTGCATTGTCCTGGTGGAGAATGATCCGTCTTCGGCGGTTGGTTTCCCTTATTTTTCCGAATATTTCTGGCAAACAAATGCTTGTGTACCAATCATGATTGACCATCCGACGTTGCACCAATGGTATAGTTGCCACATGTACCTTTTTCCGAAGAAGCAAACGACCATTTGCTTCGAAGTGCTTCGTGCGCGAACAACTTTTGTTGGATTTGGCTCATCTTGAAAGATCCATACAGTCGACTGCTGTTTACTTTCGGGCTTATAGGCATAGATCCATGATTCGTCACCTATTACGATATCATAGACATGTTTTAAAGTACCGTGATCGTATTTTTGGAGCATTTCGTTTGACCAATCCACACGATCCTTTTTTGGACCGATTGCCAAATTATGTGGAATGCAACGCGAAGAATTTTATTTTTCGGAACAATAACTGATTTTCGACGGCCTTCACGGAATTCGTCAGTGAGTGAAGCACGGCCACGATTGAATTCGGCGTACCACTGGTATACACTAGTTTTTGATGGTGCTTCATCGCCAAATGCCGAATTAAGTTCATCGATGTATAATCCACGTCGAAAATTGTAAAGAAATAATGACAGGAAAATGTTCACGGGTTAATTCCATTTTTTTGCCAAGATCATTTTTCTAAGCCACTGTAACATAAATATCGCTTGTACGTCAAAATGTTGTGAGTAAGTATACTGTCAAAAAGGCTGAAATTTGCGATACAGGCGTCAGTTGTCGGATGGCAGCACCTGGAAAGTTTATTCCCGAAATATAAGGGGATCCCTCGTATACGCCCAGGTTTCAATCGGATGTTTTTAAAATTAAATTCATGAAATTTATTTTAAAAAAATCCATGACTACAGCATGCGTAGTAATGATTGTATATTTACGTGTACAGATATACTGCACAATTACTCAAGCGTATATGGTAGCATTTGTTTGGTATTTGAAAATGACGCCATTCATTTAATTAATATGGAGTTTCGTATAAAATATAAACGATCACAAATATATGTATGTATAATCTCATACATATATTTACTTGCTTCTCGTATTTATATATATAGTAGGAATTCTTTAGATTATATTTGTTCTTGTACAAAAGAAAGTATTTTAGTATATGATTTTGGCCTCAATATTGACTATACAGAACAAGGTATGTAATATATATGTATTCCTGACAAATTTTTGTTTCTAATTTAAATATTTAAAATATTTCCAACTGACGCGACATATTTAAAACCTACCAAAATCATAGATTCATTTAGTTTATATGCGAAATATATTGTATATTAATTATAGGAAGTTTTTTTTACAGAAATCTCAGTGAAAAATTATATACGCCTGATATTAAACATTCTGTAAACTCAAACTTTACAAAACAACCAAGTATGCTTATCAAAATTCAACATTGTATATATAACACTCCACATAGTATCGCCCAACTAGCACAATAGGTATCTTGAAACGTAATTACGACTATTAAAATGACTTTAAAGTATCTCGCGACATAACATGGGAACGTAAAAAGAACGTTCCTGTTACCATATTACTACCAAAATGGGGAATAATTTGGTGGTAATATCAGCGGATCTGCCTCGGTATATGGCTACAGTCCCTGAAACGTGGCAGGGTAGTTCCCGCGACCAGCAAATAGTTCATATATGTTTGACGTATATATTTCTTTCTTTCTCTTTCATGTTATCTCCTTAGATTTTGTTTCAAGTTATTATTATTGCATATGTACACATAAAGCCACTGTTATAGAATATAAAATGAAAGCGTATAAGTAGAATGAAAAGATTACAAAATATTAAGGTATTTATGGGTGTAAAATTTAAACGAAAGTCAGTTCACTATAAAACTTGGGGACTATACTTCTAAATTTTTATGCACTCTTATAATTTAAATTTTTCCCTAATTTTTTTTTCGAAAATTTTTTTTTATTATATAAAAACCTGAACATATAATTTTAAAGTCAATATAAATTCAAATTTCTAATCTGAAATAAATTATTAGGCAAGTATTTTTGAAATTGTTGATAAAAATATTATTTATCATTATCGCTTAAAAATTTTTATTTTTTTTATATTACTTTTATTTTCTCGATAAAAATGATTCCCTAAAAAATATTTTCTTTAAAGTAACTTAAACTGAAAAATTCAACTTGAAAGTGACTAAAACCAGACGTTGTAGAAACCATGATTAAGCGACTTCAAAGTATCACTTACTATAAAAGTTCGATGCACTACTAATTTACCACTTTAAAGTCGCCGGAAAGTAATGACGACCTCAAAATTTCTCTTTCACTGTAAAACCTCGCCGAAATTCTAACCTCACATTTTTTAAAGTCAAAGTGACAAGTGCTAATGAAAAATAATGAATACTTTCACGATAGGAAAATATGCTTCAAGTATTCCATTATCTTCCTTTGCTCTAAGCAATCTTAATTTTCGGTAAAAAGTTG
>JARFOC010000593.1:3523-18952 GCA_031763485.1 Osmoderma eremita
AAGTAGGAAATGTTATTTTCGAACTAAATATCTGTTCAGAAAGTGAGCGCACAAGCTGCGCAAAAAACACGCATTGACAGTTTCGATTAACGCATTCCTGAAGATTATATTTACAACTGGAATTAACCTTCTTGCTTATCAGACGAAATACAGTAAACACACTTTTTGGATTACTCCTACCGCACCAAATAATAATTAATTCGGGACATGTCACATACGAAATACAAAATAATAATAAAAATAACAATAATAATTAAACAATAAATATAAGAAGAAACAGAAAACCAAAAGAACTACTAACAACTAAAGGAATTGTAATATTAATTTAGAACACTCACACACTATGCAGAGTTCTAGAGCCCTCTTGGTTATATTCACTTGATGTTACTAGACAACCGCTGGAACAACAATCTAAATGGCGGGAATTACAAATTTTAATTGTTTGAAAAGGAACATCAAATTTTAATTTAAAGTTACTACAATTAGAAATTATCATGGTAATACATATGTGACTATCATTCATTTATACTTTCTACCATACTTAGCTTATCTGTGGTTGAATTTAGAAATTGCCAACAGTTCTACAAAGGTGCAGTGATGAACCCTATAGAGCGAAACGCGTCTGGACATAGTGGGGGTAATACCATAAAGCGAAAAGAATTGTTTGTTTGATTGAACGAGAGGCTATTTTTCCATTATTTAAAAGTATTATTTCTATGACTCTATGCATATTTCTTTGATTTAAGAAATCTTTATTTGTGTACACATGAGAAACATCAAAGGTGCCAAAAACAATTAATCGTAGAAAATGCCATTATAGGCCCATGGTTTATTGCTGGGATCACCATACTAGCAAAAGCAATGGCATAATGTTTACAATTTTTTGTGAAAATAAATAAGTGAAAGCTTAGTATTTCCTGAATTAAAATCTGTAATATTATACACATCGACGTCTTACAAAAATTCGATTATCTGCCTTAATAGTTGTTTACATAATTATTATAACATACAGTATGTTATATAGCGGTTTCCCTGAGTTATGTCAGCGCGAAGTAATTATTCCGGGGAAAATTACTTGTTGTTTCTGAATTTTACACCGAGGCCGGGTTTCGATATAAATTAATTCTTTGATGGATCGTTTTATAATTTCGGAACGTTGCATTTTAGCGGAAAATTCGGACATAAATTTTGGAGCCATTGAAATTATGCATGAATAATTGATATGTACAAGTAAGCGGTCATTATGTTATTTATCTTTAAGAACGAAACGAAAAAAGTCCTAAACTTAAAATATTCATAAAGGTAAAGAGGTTCACAACGAAATTCCGAAGCACCAGCCGCGAGTGCCAAAACTGGTTTCACCATCTCTATATTTATCACCGCCACCGTTTCATGTTGCAGGCTCATGTGGTCAAAACGACTGCAGTTTCCAAAAACAAAAGAAAAGAGCGGAAAGACAAATAAAAGTAAGTCTGTGTATATGTCTCAAGTAGAGCAACCAATTTTATAGTCTCATTTTGCTTAAAATCAGCAAAGAGAAAAGTAATGATAATGTCCCGTTAAAATGAAGCTGTTTAAGTAATTATTTCTTATACTCAGTATGTACGCATTAGTGTGGCAAAGCTCGATAAATCCGTTATCATATAAGATATCAAAAAAAGTTATTTACGAAAATTTTAGACAGTTTAAACTTAACATTTAAATTTCTTTTTTACAAAATACAAGCTTTTTGATATTGGCCCAGTTTTATAGCAAAGTGGCCTTTTTTCAAAATTATAAAAACTGAATACAGGGCGAGTCAAAACTCAAATACATTGATTTTTCAATTATTTTAAATGGATGACCCTCTATTTTATATGTTAAAAAGAAAGAATAGTTTAGATACTTTCGTTTTTATTGCGCACTCTATATACCCAAAGTCATTAATTTTCAGGATATTTTAAAGTCTTTCTAAAAAGTGAGATTTTTTGAAATTATTCCAATATAACATGTTAGTCATGGATATTAATGTTTAATACAACTACAAAATACGATCATTTATAACTTACACTAATGATTAACATGTAATTAATTAACTCAGCTGTTTATCTGCAATATAGTTCTATAATAAATGTTTCAAATATTCACCCGAACTATCAATACAACATTGCAGCTGTTCTTCTAGCGATCGGCTTGCATTTCTAAACATTTCTAAATTTATACTCGACAATGCTTCTCTTATTCTGTTTCTTCATACCACCTTGTGTACTTGGCGGTGTTTGATATACAAGTGTTTTTTCACACGTGACCACATGAAGAAGTCAAGTTAAGTGAACTCCGGTGTTCGAGCTAGTCACACAATTGGTTCCCCTCTTCTTATCCATCCTTCAAGGAAATGGGTGTTTAGATGATCGTGTACTAACCTAGTGTGAAGTAACGAAGCTCCATCATGCAGATGCCACATCCTTTGACGAACGTTTAGGGGAATATTTTCCAATAACAACGGTAAATGATTTTCTAAAAAGTCTGAATAAACTTGACCATTCACTCGTCCTTCCAAAAAGTCTGATCCAATTACATAAACTTAGGTAGTAATTAAGACTTAAGACTATCTTACTGTCATTTTCCACGTTAACTCTTTTCTAAAAATCTTACTTTTATAAAAAGACTTTAAAATATCTTAGAATTTAAGTATAGAGAGTGCTTAGTAAAAATGACAATACCTAAACCATTCTGGATTTTTATAATATAAAATACAGGCTGATCCATTTAAAATAATTGAGAAAATAATGTATTTGAGTTTTAACTCGCCCTGTATTAAGGTTTGACGATTTTGAAAAAATGTCACTTTGGTCTAAAAGTGGTCGAATATCAAAAATCTATACACGTAAAAAAATCAAACTGCGTGGTTTGCAGTACACAAAACCTTGAACTCAAAGTGATTTTCATATAAAATTGACCATAAATTTTGAAACACGCTGTATAATTCGATGAAATTGTACAGTGGAACTGTGAGGCATGAGCTTAATCGAAATCTGAAATAATATACAGGGTGTTCCATTTAAGAAAACGTATGTTTGGTTCAACTTGGTGATATGAATCAGCCTGTATATATGAAAATAATTTTAAAATGTTAAGTTTAAGACTGTCTACAATTTCAGTAAAAAAACTTCTTTTTGATATCTTATATGATTACGGATATATCGAGCTTTTCCACACTAATGCGTCATCCTGTGTGTATATGTGTTGGAAACTTCAACTAGTCAACTAAATTTTGAATTTTTATAGCTATTAACAGTATTAACCATTACAAAGTTAAATAGTGAGTAGGAAAAATTAAGTTAAGCTCGTAGGTTTGTATACGATATTGTGTCTTTATACCGTACTGTACTGACTAGTTATTAATTACATAAATATACAATACTAATAAGAGAGTAACAATCTTATTTCGAAATAACATTTATATGTTACCAAAACGATTTAATTCCTTGGACTGGAGAGCCATGATCAGTAAAAGTTGCAATCTTTACTAATATTTATATGGTCTGTTACTCCCTTAATTGTTCAAATAAAAGCGACAGCTAAAGACTAAAAAATAAAAACCATTTGAAAGTATACTCCTCAAAATAACTAACTAAAATTTCACATATTTGATAATGAGAGCAAGTATCTAAAAATATTTCGACAAACTTTTTAAGCGGAAAATCGAATACATAAGATGAGTTTCAATATATTGGCGCATGTTTTAAAGCAAACGTTATTGGGGGGTATAAAACCGCTTGATTAGTAGTGGATATTTGCAATTTTCAGTGTCGTCCGAAATCGAAACACACCACGATCTGTCAGGGATAGAGATTTGGAGGGCCATGGATAAATTTGAAGGATTTATATAAACGTACTTTGATTTGGCGTGAACCCGACACACATAATAACCCACAATTTGTCCGAGAAAGGTCTCAAAATGGTGGTGTAATGGTATCGGCCAGAATAATCGCTGAAGGATATACCAACCTTTATTTCATAGAAAACTCACTAACTAGAGATATCTAGATGAGATTCTGCCCAGCCCTCTCTGTAAGCATGGGCTTGTTGGGCTAGAGCCCAGTGCTCATGGCCCTCACTTGATCTAAGACGGCCCTGATTCTGCCACCCATGCCGATAATGGTCGAAATATCCTGTCGAGAATGCTTCAAGAATTACAAAGTGCAGGAATGGGATTCGCATCTCCAAGAATTGTTCAAAACTAATCCAGTAGATTACATCAAGGTCCCAAGCGCGTTTAGCCTTTTTTTGTGGGAATCGTACGCGTTATCAATCTCTTCTATAAAATAATAGGATACGGTGACTTTAAATGGTAGAACTAAAACAAAAAACACCATTCCTCAATGAGTGAAAAACTGCCATCCTCACTAGAACCTACAAAGGAAAAAAGAGTGACACTTAATATTTCTAGTTAAGTGGAAGTATAAAACCTTGTTCTTCATCTAGGTTCTATCATTCACGGTTAAAACTAAGAATAATTGTGTAAAAATGGCGCAAAAAACTTTAAATAGGCGCCCCTGAGTTTTTGGATATAGTAGATACTTTATTTTTCTTGTATATTGTGTAATTGAATGGTTAAAAAGTTCAAATGTTTCACAAGCCATACACATTACAAAAATACAAGATAAATGAATAAAAGTGTAGAAATAACAAAATAGTTTTTTTTCTTTAATTAAATGGTTAATATAATATGTAATATCATATCTCGTTAATATTTAATGCGCTACCCAATTAGAGTGAGAAATTTACAGTATCTTACATAGGAATATACATACAGGGGGGAAGCGATTAATCCGGTAATAACGGCCGTTTACACGTCACACGTTACACGAATTCCATTCTTCGGTATTAAAATTGAAAAAAGTATTTAAAAGTATTAAAGTATTAAAAAGTATTTTCTTTTTTTCATTTATAATTAAGGTACCTGTACCAAATAAGGCCAGGTCTTTTATAAGGCCACATCCATTGTACGAACAAATCAGACTTTTAATTACAGCAACTTATAGTGAATTGTGTGCCTTTACAGCCTTTTTACAAACAGTAACCTACATTAACCGGAAGCAGATGATGCAACGCTTACTCCGAAAATAATTGTCAAATTTCAACGCAAAATTAGACAGTTCCAAGTTTTGTGTTCCTAGTTTTGTGTTAAAGAGGAACAACAAAATATCCGTTTTTTGCAAGTTTTAAGCTTATATAAATTTTTTAATAATCTTTCTTTATATGCAACATTTCTTTTTTACATGTACGTCATAAAACTATCCAGATATTAGGCATGGCCTTATTCGGAACCTGTGGCCTTATTAGGTACAATATGTAAATTATTTTGAATCTTTGCAGGTAAATACTATAATATGTGTGCTAATAAAAGGGCTAATTGGACCGAAGCTGCGTTAAAAAAGGCCTTGCGAGCTATTCGCAATGGAACGCCGGTTCTTCGACCAGCCAAACTCTCTCTGGACGGACGTTAAGAAATCACTTATTAACTGGAAGTAACGAAAGACGACTTGGGAGAAGTTCTATTTTAACGAAAAAAGAAGAGGATGAACTATCAAGACGAATAATTAGACTTGCAGAAATAGGAATGCCGTTGACTAGCAAAATTATTCGTAAATCTGTCTATGTGTTTGCTCAATGCAGGGGAATAAAACATAATTTCAATAGACAGCAGCGAATGGTCGGTGGAAAATGGATGAAGCTGTTTCTTTTACGCCGAAAAGAGATAGTGCACAGAAAAGCACCAAAGCACACAAAGTAAACAGATTTATATTTAATGACTACTTTACCTAGCTTAAGGACATATTAACCGAGAAGTAGTTGTTCGAAAATCCACTGTTAATTTATAACATGGATGAAAGAGGGGTAAGATTAACGGTTGATCATCAACAACAATTTTTAGCCAGAAAAGGAAAAAAGAGAGTCCACGTTATTGCCCCATGGCAATAACATGGCAAAAATGTCACGGTTGTGGCGTGCGGAAATGCTCTGGGTCAGACCATACCTCCCATGGTACTATTCAACGGCGAGAGATAAAAGGAGAAATGGATGGACGGTATCCCGATAAGTACAACCATCGAAATGACACCAAAGGGTAGTATGACAACCAAAGTATTCATTCCACGCCCCGACCAGACACGACTAACAATTATATCCAGGCCAAACTTCCTGCTCTGTCCGGCCCACACGGGTATTTGAAGTGCAGTATTTCGCATAATTTTAGCTTTTGCACCGAAACTACTCTAACTAACGGAGGTCCCATACCTCTATCCCAGGTTGTACATAAATTCCCATTGCCAGATCAAAACCTTCCAAGCGGTATATAAACCGAAACTTGCTTTTTTATGAGCTCGCAATCAATAAAATTGTATAATATTATTATTAATGTATAATAATAATTATTGTACACAATATAATAACGAAGGGTGTACGTTTCTTCCTACTTGTAGGTCACTTGCAGCCGAATAAATTTTTAGGTTACGCAACAACGTAACTTCCAACAGAAAACATGAAAAATAACTAATCAGAGGCACCATTTCGGTCGGATACCTGTTAATACATATAAATCGAATCGATCAAAAAATAGAATAGAATTTGGATTAAAATAAACTTAATGAAAACATAGTTCAATGTAGACGAACCTATATTAAAACTAAATTCCATCCAATCCTAAATCTTAGATACAAACAAGGCGGGAATTTAATAGATGGGAGATCGTGCCTCACAAAAGCTGATTTTCCAGTAAGGAGAAGAGAGAGTGTAGGTTTGGAACGAGGGGTGATTGAAATTACCGCTTTGTGGCTCCTCTTCGTCGCTCGCTTCGTTTCAAGTCCGTCCGCGGTAAGACGAAGTGAGACATCAAGTTGTCTGGTTCTAGTTTTCTATATAATGATCGAAGCGGCGCTTTTACGGCATGTTTGTATAGCAACACTATTATCAAGATAATGTCTACATGGCAGCGTCATCTGCCCAAGGCAATACGTGCTTCAGCGTACGCTCCGCATTACAGCTTCTCGCCGGTTTATATTTCCGCTCGGTTCTGTAAATGACTTTTGGTAATTTGGTTCAGATGACGTGCTGAGTTCCACACCAATCTATCTAAAGTATCGTTTACTTCTCTGAATAGTTTTGGACCTGCATACCCACCTTATCTTGGCTGCAACAATATTTTAGTGTTTAGAATCAAATTCGTTCTACAACAGAAATTTCATATAGTTTCGTATAATTTCATATGTAATTATCTCTTGTTTTTTGAAAAAGATATCGCATATTAAAACACCATCGACAACAAACAAATTGCTTAACAGCAACGTAAAAGTTATGATTCAACTAGATGCGATGTACAAAATATAAAAAAATATATATATAGTAGTAACGCGCATAGTGCACACACTATATGCTTCGATACGATCGGGTAAATCAGTTGGGAACTATGTATGCATATGCGTCACACGTCTGCGTCTGATCATCGGTGGTTTAGTTTTTAGTATGTTTGCGATTAATGAGTAAGCTGCTGCATTTCTCTATTGCTCTTATAATCCTTCACTTTTTCTTTCTTATTGTTCTCCTCACAATTTATTAATTTCTATTCTATTACAAAATAGATATTTACAAATTAGAAGAGAATAAGGAAATAATAAAACTGTATTACGAAGAGCATTCTCTACGTAATATTATAGAATTTTTATAATAGGTTGGGGTACTGCTTGGCAGAGAGAGGAGAACGTCTTAAACATTTGCCAAATGAAAAGTTGATTTTCTGTAATTATCTTTTTACTTAATATTTATTTGCGTTAATATTTATTTCTGGAGTGGATACTTATGTTAGTCATATCGTTATAGTATTCATTATTGTTTTTGGATTAGAATAGAATTTTACTTTTTATTACATTCAAATCGGTATAGTCATACAATCATAATATAGTTTTATATATTGCTCCCAGTGTTAGGACCAGCTTCTTTTATTGGTATACATTGTCTTTCATATGTTTTGATTTGATTTGATTTGGACCCCAGTGCAGAAAATGGTTTTTCACATCCCTTAATACTGCGGCCTTGAGGGCTATTGTATTACTCTGCATTCAGTTATTTGCTGATTTTCCGAACAGATCTTCCCCCCTGGCAAGGGGTGTGTGTCAAATCCTGGTCTGGTATGCCCCTCAGTGTTTTTATTGCACCTGATTTGGGGTCTCTCCGGTGGCTTAATGCGTAGCATTCAAAAATAATATGAGAGGCTGTTTCCTCTTCTTCATTGAATAATCTACATAGTGGTTCCTCTCTGTGTAGGTGTTTCCTTAGGTTGCTGTGTCGAGTAAGTAGACACGTAATCACTCAAATCTGCGTTCTGCTAAGAGACAGTATGTCAGCTGTCAAACGTTCTGATGGTTTCCTTATCATATTTTTGCTGTGTTTCTGTCCTGCTACATGGCTCCAGTGTTTCTGATGTTCTTCAGCCACCCACTCAGTTAGCGTACCACGCGCTATTGTGATCCCGAGAGGGCTCAGGTCCAATGAAGGTCATTTCGAATCCCTTCCTTGCGAGCTGGTCTGCCTGGTCATTGCATGCAATTCCCCCATGCCCGGGCACCCACATCAGCTTAACTGTATTGCGTTTCGCCAGGGTTTGAAAGCCTTGCAGACAGTCCTGTACCAGCCTGGAAGATATCCGATAAGATGCCAATGCCTTTAAGGCAGCTTGACATGAGAATGTAGAGCGCCTGGCTTTGTGGCCTCTGTTGCAGACACTCTCTAGCGCAGATTTGTATTGCACAGATTTCAGTTTGAAGCACGGAGGCGTGCTGTCCAAGGAGTACGCGTAGTCTTCGCTCCGGATATACCTGAGTTTCCGACTACCATTGCATATTAGCCTATATGGTCACATTCTTGCCCCCTCCTCCCCCCGATATAAATATCAAGAGGGGGTAGGTTTAGTATGGTCGGTGTGCTTCTTATTTCACCTGTAATACAGAAGCATGCTAATCTCTGAACTGCTAGGAGTTTGGCTATTGTTTGCCTATGATTTGTCTTTGGCCATCAAATTACGGAGCCATAGGTATCATGGGTCTCACCACTGCAGTATGCAACTAGTGTGTCATGCGTGGTTTAAGTCCCCATGATTTTCCTATTGTTCTGCGGCTGTTTTGTTTATAATTTATAAATATATTCTATTTCAACTTTTATTTACCCGATTATTTCTTGCATGGATCAGTATTTTTCAATTTTACACTACATCTATGCAGCAAATAGCCTTATATCATCCAAACATTATTCACTTTGAAACAAAGAAAGCGACATTATAGTTTCTTGATCATAAAATAAGAAAGAAAAACTGGATGAGTATACGGTAATAGAGAGGTAGTGTGAGGAAATGCAGCAACATCTTAATCACACGCAAAGTTACTGAACCACCGATCATATGCGCACGTGTCGTGTGTGTATACAGAGTCCCTCACTCATTTACCGGATCAAGCGAAAGCATAGTTTGCGCGTGTATAATATTCGTGTTATGCGCGTTACCACTGTATAAAGTTATTTATGTTTTGTGTATGATTTCATATATTAGAATCTTTGGTATTGCATGTACAGATTACTAATTACAGGCCAGATTTTGTTGATTACTGTACATTATGAATTCTCAATAAACTTACCTATATGATTAAAAAATATGAGTGTATGGGTGTATCATGTTTATAGGGATGGATAGTGATGTAGCTGGGAAGATTGGACCCTTCCGTAAGCATGGTCTTACGGCTTCTCTTGTTGTTGATTATAATAAAAACCACACAGAAGTTTTGATTTTTGCAAAACATTAAAATATACATTTATTTTCTGTTGTTCACCTGCAGAAGAAAATAAAAATATAATACAGATTGGATTAACACGTAGTAGAAGAAGTAATACTAATTGTAAGCTAAATATGTATAGCATATAGAGAGGGTCTTATGATTTCATTTTCAAGGGGTGATTAAACATCTTAAAATAAGGTCATTAACGTAAAAATATCTTAACAAAGTTGCATAATAAGAGAGGTATTAATTAAAAAATTGTAGTTTTTATTTTTTTTAATTTTTAACTGGTGATTAACCACCATAAAAAAGGTTTTTAACGCAAAAACGTTTGATCGACAACTTGTGCAAAGTAAATGTAAACGATAAGTTATTAGCGAATTTTTTACAAAGTAGACCGTCTGTAATTCTTCCCGAGCTGTTCGATTAGTTGTCACTGCATTACTTGATTGACGTAAAATTTTTCGAATAAATCCTAATAAGGAAAGTAATAATGGACCATCGCACGACCCGTGAATACGTTGACATGTTGTTAATTTATGGTGAAGTACGCCAGAATTATGCTGCTGCAAGTCGATTATACGCTGAGCGGTTTCCTAACAGACCAACATCTATTCCACAAAAATTCACCGCTCTAGTAATCCGTGCACGAGAAACTGGTGTACTGCGAACACGTCAAGGTCGAGATGGTGGTCCTGGCCGAGACCAACGAATTTTGGATGTCGAAGAAGAAGGCTTAAATCTTGTCGAAGAAGATCCTTCTAGTAATACTCGAAAAATATCTCGCCAAGTAAATGGAGCCAAGTAAAAGTCTGGCGAGCACTCCGCGAGAATCAGTTGTATCCTTTCCGTGTACAAAAAGTACAGGCTTTACAACTTGAAGATCAACCTTTACGTTTACAATTTTGCCGATGGTTTCTACAAAAACATGTAGAAATTCCAAACTTTTCTTCCACTGTATTGGCGACTGATGAAGCAACGTTTACACGTAACAGCATAAATAACTGTCTAATATTCATATTTGAACAACTAGTGTGAAGTGGATTCCATGAAAAACATAGAAAAATTGTTTAAATTAATATGCTTAATCACCAGTTAAAAAAAAGCAAAAACTAAAATTTATTTTAACATTAATATCTCTTATTATGCAAGTTTGTTAAGATATTTCTACGTTCATTTTAAGATGTTCATGATCACCGCTTGAAAATAAAATCACAAGACCGTAAACATTTGCATACACGGTGGTGGGGACAAATTCCCAATATTCGGAGGAGGTGTTTGATGGACCATAAGTGAATTAAAACGCTTAATAAAAGTATGGACAATATCAATCAGCAATGAAACTGCATTACCCGAGTTAATAAATGTAATTCATCTGTAGAAAATGGCGTTTATTATTAAATTAAATTAAATTATATCAGTGATTAAAGATCTAATTGATAAGTGGTTAAAGATTTAATAAACCGAAATTAAACACATACTTAAATTTCCAAAAATGCCACCGTCCGCGTCGATGAGCTCGTTCGTAGATTGCACGCGGGTAGATCGTTGAAGCGATTGCTAAGATGATCCATAACAGTAAAATGAGCTGAGGCTATCATGTGAAAGTATGTACATTACACACGATTCGCGTTACCGTTGCAATCTTTTGTTCACTTTTGCCCCACCAACAGCACCTCGGAATTTTGAGGGGCCCCTCCCTTACATTTGTTTCTTTGAGCAATAATAACCTAAAAACTAGTGATGGGCGAAAATCATTCGAACGATTTTAACTAATGAACGATCGTTCATTAGTTAGCAGAATAAAATCATTCACTTAGAATTGGAAAATATCGTTCGGACCGCAAAATCATTCACTAAGCTAAAATCGTCTGATTTTTAAATGAACGATCGTTCGGTTGGCAAAATCATTCGAACGATCGTTCACTAGGCTAAAATCGTTCGAACGATTTTTAAGTGAATGATCGTTCGGTTGGCAAAATCATTCGAACGATCGTTCGAATGATTATCGCCCATCACTACTAAAAACATTCAAAAGAACGAAACTTGGTATCGTTGCTGTTGAATTTCGAATTTCATTTAATTACAAAAACTCTGGAGAAAACACAGGACCCAACGCCCAAGTATTAACTATAAAATAATAATATAAAGAAGGGACTGGTTATTTAGAATTAGATTTTGGTACAACCACAATGCGGTATGCTGGGTATGCCAAATGATATGATATGCACACTACATATGATTGATACATTCTTCACTACCTACTTGTCAAACAGAGAGGAATGGAGATGTAATGAAACCAAACTGATGCAAGCAGACACTTGCTGGTTTACGGATGGATCACAAATACAGCAGGGCGTTGACGCAGGAGTATTCTGCAGTAACACGAGAGTTGAGAAAAAGTGCAACCTCGCGAAACACGCAACAACTTTTCAGGCTGGCATCTATGCGATTGAGATGTGCGCAAGAGAGATTTTTTACAAAAATCTCAAACACAAATCAATAAAGTTTTCAGTAAGAGTCAGGCTGTATTGAAAGAATTGGACGCGCGCAAATTTAATCCAAAACTGATCTGGAGCTGCAAAATCATACTAAATATAATAAGGGAGGCTAACAAATTGATCCTAATCTGGGTCCCGGGTCCACCCCCTCATGCAAGGCAATGAGATGCTTGATACTCTCGAAGAAAAGGTTGCCCCGGGGTGTTTCCAGGGTCCAGAACCTGCAATTGGGCTATCAACTCCGATAGCCAAACAACTATTAGTTAAAGCAGAAAGTACTCCAATATTGGAGCAATTCTCCTGGTTTGGTACATGCCAAAGAGCGCATTTAACCGAATCATGTCAGAACTAGAGAATTACTTGAACTTGCCCGTAAAAGGGCCAAAATAATTACTTCTGTGTTTACAGATCATTGCGGAAAACACCCACGTAGAATCGGGTTATTGGAAGAAACGGAATGACGACTGCGTATGGAGGACAATGCAACAGTAGAGCACGTTATATGCCATTGTCTTGTGGCCACCCGATTCAAGTACTCCCTCTTTTGGAAGGAAATCACTTCCATAGCTGACCTGAAGAACTCCTCATTGACGAACATTCTTAGCTACATTAAGGGCCTGCACTTGATTCATGAACTCTACGATGGCATACGTTTATTCAAGTAACAAGTGGCAAGTATGAAGTAACGAGTAACTAGTAATGAGTGACAAGTAACGAGTGACGAGTAACGAGTGACGAATAACGAGTAACAAGTACCAAGTGATAAGTGATAAGTAACCAGTGACCGGTGACCAGTGACCAGCGACGAGCGACGAAGGACGAGTTACGACTGACGATTGACGAGTGACGACTGACAAGTAACAAGTAGCAAGCAACAAGTAACACGTAACGCGTAACAAGTAAGTAACAATGCGTCTACATTCTCTTCTCAGCATTTTATCTTGTTCTCTTGCAGTAATAATTGATTAATGAGTCTGTATTTGATTTGTATTCTAGGTTAATTTGTACACAAAATAAAAGTACATAAAATATTTCTCAAAGCCCGCAGTTTTAATATTGTTTTGGAATAGAGGATTGGAGTTATACAAATAACAATTGACAAGTAACAAGTGGCGAGTAACCAGTGACCAGTGACGAGCGACGAAGGACGAGTTACGAGTAACGACTGACAAGTAACAAGTAGCAAGTAGCAAGCAACAAACAACAAGTAACATGTAGTGCGTAACAAGAAAGTAACAATGCGTCTGTATTCTTTTCTCAGCATTTTATCTTGTTCTCTTGCAGTAATAATTGATTAATGAGTCTGTATTTGATTTGTATTCTATGTTAATTTGTACACAAAATAAAAGTACATAAAATATTTCAAAGTCCGCAGTTTTAATGTTGTTTTGCAATAGAGGATTGGCGTTATACAAGTAACAAGTGACAAGTAACGAGCAACCAGTGACAAATAACGAGTGACGAGTAACGAGTAATATGTAACAAGTGCCAAGTGACGAGTAACCAGCGACCCGTGACGAGCGACGAAGGACGAGTTATGAGTGACGACTGACCAGTAACAAGTAGCATGTAGCAAGCAACAAACAACAAGTAACACGTAACGCCTAACAAGTAAGTAACAATGCATCTATTATTCTCTTCTCAGCAATTTGTCTTGTTCTCTTGCAGTAATAATTGATTAATGAGTCTGTATTTGATATGTATTTTAGGTTAATTTGTACACAAAATAAAAGTACATAACCCCGCAGTTTTAATGTCGTTTTGCAATAGAGGGGCGTTACCCCATATGTAAAAAAATGTTCCAATCTAAAAATAGAAATAGTTGACATAACAATAATTAAACAAAACCTTCGACCCTCTCTCAAACGCACCTTTGAAATGCATTGTATATTATTTGAAACCAAAAACAAATTAAAATATTTGATTGTAAGTGCACCATAATTAATAAATAATTCACTTTTGTTTGAATGCTCCATAAAAAAATATTCATTTTAGTGATAAATGTATAAATGCGATAAGAACTGAAGTCGGTATTAACTAAGGTAATTTAGTGATGCAAAATATCCACTCTTTTTCCACAAGTGTCGGAAGTAATTAACTTCATACCTACATTATCTTTACTGTCAGCATCTGTATGGAATGCCGACTTGAGAAGATTAGTACAGGAAGTTAGTTGTAATAGTAATTTTTAAGATGAGATATATTTCAAACACATGGAGCGGGAGCCATCCGTCAAATATTTTAAAAGAAGTGTCGACTTGTGGACGTATCCTATATCGTCGCAGGCTTCCTAAATAACTTACCACAGGCGGGGTATAAGGTATCCTCCTTCCATTAAAAAAAATTATCTGACGAATAACTTGTGTTCTTGTGTTGGCCAATTTAACTACGAAAATTACATTAAAAAACAATTTAAAACGATGGCGATGTATGCTTGGTATAACCATTCTCATTGGCGTATATACAGGCTGATTCGCTTGACTGGTTAAAAGTTTATGAATATGTAATAATAATTTAAATCTGGAATTTTGGGGTTAAGCTCTATACCTTTATACCTTATCATTGATTATTTATTATCATGAACATTATCATTAATTGCCGGAAGTTGTAAGTAACATTGTTTTTTCCTTTTCTTCAATTTTGGAATCTTTTATAAAACATTCCCACAATTACTTTCGTTTTCTCTAAGAAAGTGTACCGAAAATAAGGAAGTGTAATAGAAATACTATAAGTGGAAGAAAATTCTCATCTGGACTGCGAAGAGTAGATACAGCACCTGTACTCATTATAGAACTAAAAAAATTGATGACATTATACAGAGCAGTAAAGATTTCAAGCACAATAAACACACTGTTCGGGTTAATCTTCTCGCACAAAAGTATTAATGAATTCGGGACGACACGTGTTTCGGGAATACGTGGATTCCAATTCTCAAGACGAATAACCGAATAATAACTTAAACTTTTCGCTTCATTCCCTCTATCTATCCCTAACATATGTACAACCTTCTCTCACACCTCCGGACGCAAAATTCTTAGAAAGACCACTCCGAGTGTTCTCAAGTGTACGCCTTTATTACTCCAATAAATCCATTAGTACGGAAAATGACAAGGGCGCTTCTTCCC
>JARFOC010000595.1:3078-25733 GCA_031763485.1 Osmoderma eremita
AAGTCATAGAAACTTCAAAGTTATTTTATTAGTAAACGTGACGTCGCCAATACCAGTGAATTGACTTTAAAGTTATCCTACTACAAAGTAACAAATTGTAGTAGAAACTACATTTCGGAGACTTTGGTAATTAAAGTAATTTATACAAAAAGGTAATATTTATATTCGCGATTACGTCTAATTGTAAGCTACTGCAAATAGGTTCCAGTCTCGATTTCAGTTACTTTGGTGCTTGTTGGGATGTGTATCGGATAGGTTGACCAAGCTGATAACATTTTACACAAATTACATGTATATTCCAAAGGAAAAGTTTCTATAACCAAATACAAATAAAACCTAAAAGCTGATATAAAAATTTGGTGACTATAAGAAATGCGTCAGATTGTACAGGGAAAGAGCCATTTCGTTTGCTTTCACGAATACTGTAGATTGTTAGAGGTGACTATAGACTCGTTCTACATACGATACATAAAAAATATTTCTCAATAAAAATATAGGTGATTAAGCTTTACTATAAAGGAATAACTTAATTTAGCCTACCTGTTACCTGTATATAAAATAAATGTCATAAAACTTTTAATGTATATACTGGCATAAAGACGTTTATGCATAAATCTTAACTTTCATTCCCGTCCCATAATAAACCTATAAAACAAAAGCTAATTACCATATCCACCTTTCACAGGTATTATTAAACAAAAACGAGTTAATTTCACACCATCATTTATGCGAAAGTTACAATATACGTCAATGCTAGCGAATCATGATAACAACCTTCATTGTATATAAAGCAGTTGCATGTCATAACTGTATTAAAGTATATTATTAATTAACATCGTATTTAATATTTTCATGAGCGTCATTCTCTTGGTGGTTATTAAACACGAAATTATTCCTGTGAAGTTTATCTCATAAATCACGTTTAAAGCATATTGTAAAGGTCTGGCATTAATTAATATAAAACCATTTTTTTATCTACATTTTCATTCCAATAAACCGTGCTCGCAGGTTTATGCTTTTATCTTAAGCTGGGGCAGAAACGAAAGTTGAAGATGATAGATGAAACGGCGTTACTTACAATTAGTATACCTCATATTGCCTGGCACTGTAACAGAGACTTTATTATTGTGTTATATATATTTATTTGTACAAAATAATAATAATAATAGTTTATTAATCTCATAGACCATACAGGTATGATAAATAAATAAATTAAATACAAATTCCTTGTGTGCCAAAGAAAAACAAAACAATAATCTAAATTAACAAAAAGTTACAAAATTACGTATTTATAAATTTAACTAAACTAAGTATAAACAAAATCCTAAAACTCATTTATATTGTAAAAAAAAAACATTATTTTGAAGAAATGATAAAAGTTGTTTTTTAAATACAGAAACACTGCTTGTATCTGTAATAAATCCAGGTAAATTATTATAGATTTTATAAGTAGGTGATCTCTCAAAAGTAGATAAATCATGTACTGGAAAATATAACGCATCCTTATTTCTGGTGTCATATAAATGAAAATTACTAATATTCTCAAAAGTAGCTAAGTTAATCTTTACATACATCGCAATTTCAAGAATACGTACAGCCGTAAGAGTAAGTATACGCAAAGAACTCAAGCACGCACGGCAGGAAGTACGTCTTGAAAGCCACGCAATATTCCTGATAGCTAATTTTTGTAACCTAAAAACTTTTTTACTGTGGGCATTACAACAAAGAATCGCATACCGTAACCTGGAGTGAAGCATAGCGTAGTAGTAAGAAATGGCAACCTCCACACAAGTAATATTCCTCAACCTATATAAGGCGTAATATACAGATGATAGAGACTTACACAAGGCACTACTATGTACCTCCCAGTTTAACCCAGTATCAATTTCAACACCCAAAAACCTCGTACTCTGTATTTGAACAATCGTCTTAGATTTCTTAGGAATTAAGTCACACTCGCTTAATTTGTCTATGCCAGGACTAAAACGAATAAAAACGGTTTTCTTGCTGTTGACATGAAGCTTGTTATCTTTGAACCACTTAACAAAACTGTACAAGAGTTCCTATGCCTCGATAATCAAATCTTTCTTGTTACGACCAGACACCAAGAAAGTGGTGTCATCAGAATACATCACGGTATTGCCTTTCGTAGTTGTAGTTAGCAGGTCATTAACATAGACAACAAATAAGGGGGGCCCAAGAACAGATCCTTGAGGAACACCGCTCTTAATAAAGAAAGCATCCGATCTACATCTGCAAATTTCAACAACCTGTGACCTATTCAGCAGATAGATAGTAAACCATTGTAATAGTTTCCCGCGAACGCCATAGATATAAAGTTTGTTCAGTAAAACAATCCTTGATTTCATTGTATAGTAAATTTATGAACTGAAGCATAACAGTTTCAGTAGAGCGATTTTTTAGAAAGCCATGCTGCTGTTAACTAAAAACTTTAGCGTAAGCAAGAAAAGATATTAATTTCTCACACATAATTTTTCCATTATTTTGGATAAAACTGACAAAAAGGAGATAGGCCTATAGTTATTTAATTCTTTTATGTCATCCTTTTTTTATGTAAAGGCAGAACTTTTACACTCTTTAAATAACTGGGAAAAATACCATCAATAAGCGACCTATTGATTAAGACCGTAATGGGCTGCACCAAAAAATGAATCTAATTTTTAACAATATTATTATTGAATAGATCTAATCCAGGCGGACGATTTTAAGATTTTTTTTATAATTTTGGACATAAATGCAGTAAATTTCGTTACAAATATATCACAAAAATTTCAAAACACTTAATCTCATTTCCTTGCCATCAGTACAACTGACAAATAGGTACGACATATTTTTTTATTGGAAATTCATTTATGTATCCACAACTTTGTAAACAGATCCAGACGATTTTTTATCTCTAGGGAAATTACTTTTATAAGCAAAGTAGAGCATCTGCATATTACGCAGTCGCCGACCAAGCCTAATTATATCAGTTTTCTTTTCAAAACCGTTGGATAGGAGAGAGGCAATCGAAAGGACTACCAGATTACCAAATCAGACGTAAGCTATATTATTTTTTGTCAGTATACTTAGAAAGAAAGAAATATCTCTAGACTGCAGTTCCTACAACTTGTCACCAGGACTAATCCGGAATGAAATAAACTCACCAACTCATATTCGCAAGTTACAGATCGGTTTAGTACCATCCTTAAGAGGTAGGTGAACACGTCACTAGCCTAGATAATGCACCCAGATATAAGTATTTTTTTTACAAACCCTATTAACGGTACAGATTGGTATACATTAAAGTACAAAGCATAAATATCCCAGCTGTTGTGAATGCACGATGGGTTATGCCAAGAAATAAGAAACCCACATAACATCAGAGTATGGATTTGTAAAACTTGCATGGTACGAATATAAAATTTCAGCGTGAAATGATCTGTTTGTAAGTAATAAGTAACAATTAAATGTGTCCTTACCTAATATGTGTTGTGTGTAGCTAAGTTTGTGTTCAATATTGTTCAATTATTTACCTTCTCAAGTAGAAATTTCATGCAAAACTAGTGTAGGTATTTTGGGGAGTGAATTGGTCACCCTTATGAGTTCAACTGTCTCTGGTGATGAGTCCATCGGTGGGAAATTGATGCCGGTGATGAGTAAATACCTATAAACTTTGCTATGGATTCTTTGGGGATGAGTTGGTGTATCCCCCTTTCTCCGTTCTTCTATTATTGAAAATATCTGTAAAGAAAAATACATATTCCTGATACTTTTTCCCGCTCAAACCATTTTTATTTATATCTACATTAAATTATTGGATGTTAAAAGCTGTACTCTTTAAAATTCCATGATGTCACGTGTTCTTAAAAAATTACCGAATGAGAAGATTCTACTAAAAAATTGCAATTAATGAAGGTCTTTTAACATGTTCAAGCGATTTTTACAAAACAAAAAAATTATCGAACTCGGTTACTCTAGGCAGGCACTGTATAATGAAAACAATTTCCCTTTAATAAGCCATTTATATATTTATAGAACTTTTTTAAAGGAAGGCTAAAAGTATGTCTAATAACGTACTTAATTGCACTATGTAAATACAAACTTACCCAGAAATATGTGTATTTTAATTAGCAAATGTAAAATACATCATCTATATTCCTCCAAAATGTTGTTGAAACAACCATAACGATTTATTTCAACTTTGGGTCTGTTCGCAAAACCATAAGACTAGAAAGCAGACGGAATGAAGTGCGCTAGACATAACAACGGGAATTAGGACAGGAGATTCTGCACTGTAACTGCATTTAAATGCAATTTAAATATCCGCTAATCGTTCCGTGTCGTATTTGCATTTTGTTCTTGTTTAAAGCTCGTTGGTATTTGATTTAAGAATCTCTTATTTATGCGTATTCACGTTTATTCTAAATGAAAACTATTAAAAGGCATCCACTAAGGTCGATTATTATTTTTGTTGTAGGTCTAGGTATAATTTACAAATAACCCTTAAGCTTTTACTTAAAACTGGTAAATATGTACTTATATCCTGTAACTTTTTTTGGCATCATTTAATCGTAGTATAAAAATGAAAGCTGACCATAAAATTCTTATACTTTACTACCACGGTACTTTCTACCCGTTATCTTAATGTTTAGTTAACTGGATAGCGAAGACCAGCATTCCATTACAAGTAAAAACTTTTGAAAGTCTAATATAAAACTCCTGTGTGATTGATAGCTTAACAATCAAATTATGCAAATTGCCTAATAAATCTCGACCCTCAAACACGTTTTTTACGTTGTTCGTTTTCAAAATGCCCATGCCAGGCGGTGATCTCCTGCTAGGAAGACGGAAAATTCACTCATGGCAGGCGTCATCTCCGCGTCTACAGCTTGAATCCAGTTAAGGTTTCAATCAATCAAACGTTTTGCTCGTGCAGGTAGGAAAGAACTTACCCCTCGTTTATAAAGGAACGCTGTGCAACCCCAAAGCTATGTATACAACTCGATCTTCGATTTCTCTTTCGGTATCTAAGCTCGCGTCTTTATTACCCATGAATATGCATGATCGCTTAGGATAATTACGTACGGCTTGGAAGAGAACTTTATCGAAACAATTTACCGAATGATGAATGTGGTTACGCTGAGGGGAAACGTTTATATTTACAAAAGTATTTGGGAAATACTGAATCAGCTTTTATGTGTGTATTTACATATAAGGAGAGATCGATAAGAACCACGTGACTAAAAATGTAGATAACTTATAGCAGATCAGTTGGTCATTATTAACTTGATTTTTCCGTTCTGAATTCTATAAAGAAACAGAAGATAGATCACAAATAAGCTGACAGAGTGCGTCAATGAAATTATTATTGCTAACACATATTACAAACCAACGAAGTCAGCTGGGGGAATCAGGAGAATTGTTGATTTCCTCACACTAATCGGACAAGGTGATCAGAGAACGACAATGACGAGTCAAAAAATACACCTCGAAGTGTCTATTAGTTAGGTAGGACTCTAATAAGGAAAGGAGAGTGGCAGAAAATTCAAATAAACGCAACCTCTGAAATAGCAACCAGTGGTCAATTTGGTCAAATGTTTTCTGGAAGGGATCGAAGCACTTAGTACCTCGTGGAGTGCCATAGAAAATATCACAAGACCCATCCACATAGCTCACAGTATCCAGAGCAGGCCAGTCAGTTGAACGCAACGAGTTATATAGTTACGGAAAGGTGGCTTTTCTGGAGATGAATGCGGCAGAAGGACAACTCAATACAAATACTTGATCAAGAGCTACATCCAATTTTAGTTCGCAGTAAGGAAGGGATTGTGGGAGTCTCCACATTCAACAAGGGTCTCAGATCTCGAGATCTCGTACAAAAAGTTAGAGAATATTGGATCCAGCAGTCATCCTTTAACTACATTAAATTGTTGCAAGTTATTCTTTAAATTCCTCAAAATTATTAAAATATGTGTTAGGAGCATTGGTGTTGAACAAGGAACATTAAAATCGATCAGTATCAGGATATAATTGCATAACACGTAATCAATGTTGTTGCTTAATGTATCAAAAACCATTGTCATTCACATGTACATTATGGAGAATATATACAACACTTAGAATAGCAGTAACATCACTAGGATAAAAATCTTCACTCCAACCAAGTCGATGGCAGAAGCGACCTCGAATGAGGCGGCAAAATTCAGTAATTGAGAACAAATACCATGAAAATACTACGAAAAGCTGGGGCAAACGTGCACAAGTACAATAATTATACCTGTGCATTTTTGCTCCAGTAATTATTACTGAGTCTGTACGAACGTATAATTACATATCTCAGGTATGATGACCAGAAGATGTATAGGTGGCGGTCTTTAAGGACCCCATGGCAAATAAAATTCAAATTTTATTCAAATATTTCCATATCAACAACTTTTAGATTATAATGGCACATAAAGCATGGCAGAGCAGGTCCACATGCTATCAATTTCGAAATCAGCAATCATACAGCCCATAAAAATATTTTATCAACAATATACATAGAGTGAAGTGTGTAATATTTTCATAAATTATGGCTAAAGTTCATAAAATTTATATTTTCTATGCAGATATAATTAACAAATTAAAAGCTTAATGCCGGTATTTCATGCACTTTCTTCGTTCTAATGGGCATTATTAGCATGGTAGTTTTCGTTTAATAAAAAGCAAATATCTGTGTAGACCATGTATACGGTAGTAACTACGTTTTGACATGCAACGCATTCTGTCATAATTACTATATTCATACTTACATAATATAATATATACAGGCATCTGTAATACATATCTACACGTATGTACGTATGTATAATGTACCCACATACGTACTTTTTTCAATTCAGTAAATGAAACATCTGCTATTGCGAACTTCAATAGAATGGTGGATGAATATTAAACATGAGTCACTGAAATCTCGAGTGTTTGCCAGCAGTTCCGGTTTGGCTTGCGAAGCTACTATTTATAAGAAGTACTGCGTTCAATTCGTGAGTTTACTTTCAATTTTACACGACCGTTTAGACGTAATTGTCCCTTGGTGAAACGCGGCTCCGTCTCGGTGGTTGGTCAAAGTACGATATAAGTAAAACCGACAGCATTGCCGCTGGTAGTTGCACATAGGAAACTATTTATCTAATTTAACTTGAACAGTCGTTCTCACTTGCAGCAATTGCTTAACGTTGGAGAACATTTCTAGCGAGTGCCTCCTATCAATACACTCACGCAATTTATAAAATGAAAAGGACATTAAATAATATCAAAGAACTGTCGATGTAATAATAACAATTCCTGTCCCATCCCTAACAGCTTTTCGCCAATTACAGGGGTATCGACTAGCCACTAGTTATTATTATGCCTGCGTCCGTGAACGGACTTAGAGCCGGTTGTATCGATCAAGTTTACCGCTAGTTCTGCGAGATCCTTAGTTCAACGAATAAATTACGTTGTACCGTTAGTTATGGTTCAACTGGGCGTCAAAGTCTTCGTCAACTCGACGCCCGTTTTTGGCCATCCAAGGCGCGTTCAGCTGTTAGACCAAAGCACCCAAGTTATTTAACTTATTAGAACTATTGGTTAGGTTCATAGTAAACAATATACTAAATCACAATTCGATTTGATTGTACACAATGTTTAAAAATGAACATGTTAGGAGAAATGTCAGGCGACGAAGGTTTTTGAATGTAGTTGACAGTGTAATGCAACCCAAAGTTTAGAAAGAAAGACCTAATCAATTTGAGATATGGAGTGATAGTGAATTTAGATCCAAACAGATTTAGGATATCGAAACCAGTTGTAAGATATATAATCAATGAAATTTCTGATAGCAATGTCTACACCTGCTCAAGCGCAGTGAAGAAGATTTTTTATAACCTTTCATAATTTTTGATAAAACGTGGATACTTCATTACACTCCGGAAACCAACGCGCAGTCAAAGTAGTATACAAAACCTAATGAGCGAACTCCAAAGAAAGCCAAGACGATTCCATCTGCTGGAAGAGTTATGACAACCATCCGTTGAAATTTCCAAGGAATAATTTTTATTTGAATTCCTGCAACATTATGCGTTGTGATTGGACAGATTGAACAGTGAAATCAAAGCTAAAATGCCTCATTTTGAGAAGAGAAAGGTCTTGTTCCACCAGGGCAATGCCCGGACTCACAAGCTGGTAATTGCAACAGTGAAATTGCGCGGTTCCTACAATCCGACACAGCCAAGTTTGCTGCGTCGGGCTGCATCCTGGCCCAAACCATAAATAAATGGTTGGTTGAAAAGAAGATCTCATCGAAATCTAGAATCATCGAGGCTATAAATGGATATTTCAAGGTCCTTATTTTTTTGAAGAGTTGAAGGTCTGCAAAACGTTGAACTAAATGTATAGAGAAGTGAGACCTTGTTGTGTATGAAAAAAGAATCAATACAATTCCCCACAGAAGGTTGTTACTTTTGTACTATCTAAAACTCAACTGCCTTATTCCAGGCACATTTTAACTCTTTCTTGAAAATTTTGGAAGAGTATCAATAACACCGAAATAGCTAAAAATATATGGAGAATTCCGTGTTGCACAATTTCACAGGTTCCCCGGAAAAACACTTTTTTTTTTAAACATATAACCAAAGATTCAGTTTTCGGTGACACACCTGTACGAGTTGTGTAAATTAAGTAATGAAATTAACAACGTAGCATTTGATATGGCAATATGGGAAGCACGGGACATGGAGGGGTGATAAGTGAACGTTGCAATCAGTGCAAGTTTGAACTCGATCAAGTCATTTGGTTGTCCGTTGACGTTTTTTCAGTGAACCAGGTTTTTGTAGTGCGTTCTACAAATGAAAGACATTAATTTAGAGCAACGGTGTGCTATCAGGTTTTACTTCAGACTTGGACAAGTGCAACAGAAATTTTGCAAAACTTCAGCAGGTCTATGGAGACGGTGTTTTGTCAAAAGCCGAAGCTTTTCGGTGATTTAAAGCATTTTCAGAAGGAAGAGAGTCAATGGTAGATGACCAATGCAGCGGAGGGCCTTCAACTGCAAGAACCGATGGCAATGTCAACAAAATCCACGATCTTGTGCGTTCAGATCGTCGGCTGACGATCAGAATGACCGGAGAACAGTTGAATTTGTCTCACACCACCGTTCGTCAAGTTTTGACCAATGAATTGGAAATGAGGAAGATCTGCTCGCAAATGGTTCCAAAAAAACCTTTCGCATGAACAAAAGGACATCAGGAGACAAAGGTGCTTTGACTTTTTGGAATCGATTGAAAATAATGATTTTTTTTTGGAACGTGCCATTACTGGTGATGAGAGTTGGGTGCTTGAGTATGACCCGAAAACAAAACGCCAGAGCATGGAATGGCGCACTTCAGGCTCTAGAAACCCCAAGAAAGCAAGAAAGAGCAAATCAAAGATCAAGAGCATGCTGATTTCTTTCTTTGATTCCCAAGGAATCGTTCACAAATAGTTCGTGCCTCAAGGTCAGACTGTTAATTAACATTTTTACAGACGACTCTAGAGAGACTCGGGAGAAGGGTCATGCGTCTGAGAGCAAACATCAAGAACGATTGGATCTTGCATCATGACAATGCGCCTTGTCACACAGCAATTTCCATAAACTTTTTTCGATTACTTTTTCCTCTTCCCAAGATTGAAAGTTCATCTGAAGGGACATCATTTTGGGACACTCGAAAACATTCAAGCGGCTGTAACCGACCAGTTAAAGGCGATTCCAATATCCGAGTTCAATCACTGCTATGAGGAATGGAAGAACCGTATCCAACGTTGTGTGTCTTCCCAAGGGAGTTATTTTGAGGGAGACAACGTTCAATTGTATTTATATTCAAATAAATATTTAAAAATATCACAGTCATTCCTTACTTTACACCCCTCGTATAATGTGATTTAAGTAAAATAGTTTTGCGTATATTATTATACCAAATTTCGAATATAAATCAAAATGCACAATCCCCCCTACATGTGCTTTCGATATACATATTTACGAATTGAGACATCGAGAACAAAAGCAAAACTAGTGCATTCTAGCGGAAAACGAAAATTTTATTATTTATTCCTTACAAAGCTTCGGTAACAAAAAGGCAAGCGAAATGACACATTGTGCCGGAGATACGACAAGGAACCAACGACAACAAAAAGATAAAAGTAGAGACGGCCCTCTAATGTATTCGAAATACACCAAAAGGAAAACCGAATGGTGTATTTACAGTCTATTGGAAATTTGATCCGTTGTAAGAAAAAATTATATGTGGTTTCGTCAAACCCTCCGGCTATTGTTAGACAAAACTTACGAGAACTCGTGTCTTATCCCACAAAGTAGGGTACCGTTACCGAGGTGGGTTTGGACCGAGACCCGTGCGGTCGCCGTCCATAAATAAATAATTTTGGAAAAAGCTGCTCTTTGTTGTGGTGTCCTCGATTTATAGATACTCCGTATACAAAATTAACACTAGGGTAATAGGATTAAACTCGAAATTTGTATTTCGATTCGTATCGGAATTAAATGTTTAGTAATAGGCATTTGCCCAACCCACATAATGGATGCGGGAATGCAATATAATATTCGAACATACACATAGGGTAAGTGTCAATGCATTATGTATGGATCCACATCCGAGCGAATATTAAATATTTAATATCTTACTAATTTGAAATTTTAATTTATATCGATATCCCGAGTATTCTATAAGCTGCATCAGCTTTTGTGAAATTTCCTCCAATATTTTGTGCAAATCACCAGTAAATTCCATAAATCCTCTTTTTTTTTAATTTTCCAATTATTCTTACTATACTCCATTATAAACAAATAAAGGACAGAAACTGTTAATTAATTGTTTGGATTAAAAGTTAAAATTAGTGCCGGGCTAATTTTCGTTGAACCCATTTGTAGCAATGCACTGGAGTATAAACCGTTTTGGCATACTACTGATAATATTATAACAAGCAAAACTTTTTATAAATTATTAACGTTTTGCAAACATATCACCAAAATGGACTCAGCGCAATATGTGCTGGAAACCATCCGTCAAATCGGTCAAACAGATATCTGTTTCAGAAGAGCAATATAATTTATTTCCTTTATATGTATCCTTAATTCTTGTTGTAGCCGACAAGAAACATGCCCATAAACCAACATAATTTCCTATTCTGTACATGTACACGTAAATATACATATGAATGTATAAATCCACAGCTTATTTCATTTATACATGCATATGTATAGGGTATTATAAATAAGGCCGCACTATTACTAACTTCAATGCTACAAATTCTATAAATTAGCAAAGATGCAATGTCTTTATGCCGGCTAAGACGCAATTAAGCAAAATTGAAAATAAGGATGGAAGTTAGACGTCCAATCCTAAGATAATGGCAGACGAGATTAATGAATATTTTACGAATATTGGAAAATAACTTGCAGAAACCTCTGTGAAAATACTAAAAATTACAACATTTTACAGAACTACGCCGCAAATTAAAAAGAAATAAATAAACACAGAAAAAGGAGCGCAATAATGAATAAGTTAAAAAATAACAAAGCACCTGGATTCAACAAAATAACAACTAATACCCTAAAGCAAAATAAAAAAACATCCCAGATTTTAACAAAATTTGTTGCATACAGTTATAAGGAAAGCTGAATATCCAAAATCGCTAAAAGAAACAGCAATCATCCGAGTATGCAAAAAAGTCCTATATCGTTACTTCTAAACATCCAATAAAAAGGATTAGTCGCCAAAATACGTATACATTTTCTATATATTCAGGCGGTATGGAGTGCTTTTTGAATGTTTTTTAAGCGCTATTATAACTTATCACTGAGTTTAGTAATTATACACAAGGGATGTACGATTACTAAGCTACATTGTGAATTACAGACAGACTACTTTATTTATAGACATACACTAAGTAAGAGCGTGAACTGTTCGTCACTTTTCAACATAATCGCCGCCAATGTTAAGGCACATATCACAGCGAGGCACAAGCTTCTGTAAACACTCTTCGTAGAGATGCGGTCCAAATTTGTAAAATACTGCCGTACTTCCTCTTGAACTTCGTCGTCGCCTTCAAACCTTTTATCCGACAAATGAACTCACAACGGCCCAAACAAATCTAAAATGCGTGCAAGTTTCAACCTAATCAGAGCGATGTAGGCGGTGTGTCGCGCAAACATACCTTAGTAACCGGACATCCCTCGTATTTTATATACGCGAAAAAGTTTTGATAGCGAATTATTTTCCCAATTCAGGTTATAAAACAACAAAGATATATAATCCTAGAAATAATTTATTTTGGCTTGGTGGTTTACGATTAATGATATAAACAAATATTATTATTATTTCCAGGCATTTCAACCAATCGATTGATGACTCCGATATGGTCCATTTAAACAAGTCTAATAAACACAGAGGATGCATGGTAAGTTGAATAAAATTATATCTAGAATTAGATCAAATGATATTTTTAATTAAGTAGAAACAAATCATTTTGCACTATCATATGCGTGTATGTACATATTTAAAATATTTTATATCTTTCTTTAAACTTAATCATCACTGAAAACTGCTGAACTTGATTAACCCATTTTAATCCGATGTTTGAATATTGGAAACAATATTCCCGGTGTTCCGATAAGGGATCCTTAGTGATTTTTTCCCCACTATGAAGAAATGCTAGCTTTTTTTTTGTTTTTGTCAGTTTCAGTACCAATGCGGATGTTAAAGTAGAAGGGTAGTTCAAGTTAATTTTCATTGTATTTTGTTTTAAGTGTTGATTTATAAATCTGTAACTCCGTCGGTGAAATGGCCTCCAAAAAGTAAGTATTAGATACAATTTTAACATCAAAGTCGAGAGATTTAATTATATTACAGTATACAACCCCACTTGACAGGTTATATCACACATAATTTATCGAGCCATTGATTTTTTATTTGTCACAAGCGCGATTTTTTCAAATTGTTTCACTATTGGAACGTTGGGAGTGGATGAGTACTGGTATATTATATTTTGTTTTAGGTATTTTACAACTAAAGAACTTATTGATTTGGTAGAAAGCGATAAATTTTGGGAAGCAGATGTATTTATTACTCCTCCTAATGATGGTCTAGAGTCTGCAGAGGATTCGGATGATGATGGAATTCTATCAGCCGATATAAATCATCTTAGTGGTCGACAAATTGAAACCGAGGGTTGTGCAAAAATAAAAAATTTTGATGCAGTTTTCTATATCGGCGATGATAAAAACGCTGAAAACGAAGAATGCAGTAAATTGCCACGTGAAACTTCCTCAACGCAAATCCAAAACAGTTGTCAAGATATTGAATCTAGCGACGAAAGTGATGATAATATACCATTATCTCAGCTAGTTGCCAGAAAACCAGAAATTTTAACGGAATATCTTCAACGAAATTGGTGTAAAGTTGACTTACAGACTACTTTTTCCGTATTCTCATCACCCTCACAAGCAATGGAGATACCGAAGATTGGTTACCTTATACAGTTCGATCCTTACCAAGGCATACAACCTAATCGGTCTTTCACGAAATTAGGACTTGAAGCATCTGTAGTGATGATACTTACTAAGAAATGTTTCATTCAAGATTTACGCTGATAGGTATTTTTCTACATTAAAATTAGTGAATCACCTACAAAAATCGGGCATCGGGTATACTGGAACCACCAATCCGAATAGAATAGAAAAATCTACAATACCATCAAAATCAGATATGCGAAAAATTACGAACCTACGATTATCTCACTGATACTACAACTTAAGTAACCGTTACATCCTGGAATGACAGCTGTCAAGTTTTGGTTGTAAGTTCTTGTGACCCAGTTAATCCGATTGGAAAAGTTAAAAGGTGGATATCAACAGAAAAAGAGAAGCTTCTAATATCTCAGCCTTATGTTATCGGCCAATACAATAAAAATATGGGTGGTGTAGATCGTATGGATCAAAACGTTAACGATTACGGGATTGTTGCACGATCTAAGAAGTGATGGTGGCCTCTATTTGCTTTTTGTTTAGATACATATATGCATAATGCTTGGCAAAGTTATAGACGTCAGCACAACTGTGAAATAGTAGATTTTATAAAATTTAGAAGAGAAGTAGTGCAAGTATACCTAAAAAGATATGGGCAGATTCCCGCCATTGGTGGACGTCCTAAAACGTCAAAGCCATTGTCAGAAAGAGTTAATAAAAAGATATGACGGTCTAAATCATTGGATTGTTCCTGCACACAAACAAAATAGATGTGCTATGTGTTATAAAAATACCACAAAGATGTGCGAAAAGTGAAGCGTAAATCTGCATGATAATTGTTTGAAAGAGTTTCATTATTGTAAAATTTCATTTGGAGTAAATTTATAAAGCATATTACTTTTATTTACATATTTATATATTTCTCCAATACACCCATTCGTTCCCGGTATTCCAAAATCGGAATATCACTTTTTTTATATACAAAAGGGACAAATTACGGAAAATGCTTTTTGTCATTGACGACAAAATTGTAGTTTCCTAATTTTTGAAAACTCGGACACTTGGGATTGCTGATATCTATGAAACTTGGGCAAAAACGGGTTAAACAAACCTTAAAAACACTCCACACCGTATTACTGCTAAGGATGGCAACTTGCCGAAATATGTATACACTTTATATGTATATGTATGCGATGTGGAGGATTTTTAATGCTTGTTTAAAGTTAGTAATTTAAAAAAAAAACGTTGTGGAATTAATTAATCCTAAATTTATTGTGATTATCTTGTCATTAATTAGGTTTGATTAATTTTGAAGTGTCATCAACGATAACGCTAACTTTTTGTCTCACTGGTATAGAAACTAATTTAAATAACAAATTATTAATAACTCGTCTGCGGATGGCGCGGTAAACTTAAACTGCAAAGGAAACTTTCCAATTATCCCGCAGTAATTTAAATGCGTACGAGTGAAATGTATTCAAATCCATGCAAATTATTTGTGAAGATATTGTAAGCGGCTGCTTCCGCGTCGAAAAAGGGCGACCTACTGAAAAAGAACAAAAAGTTTGTGCAAGTACGATGTAACAGAACGATACAGAAAGCAGTGAAAATGGGTAGGAAATCGTACTTCCTCTCTTCTCTTTCAAATTACCACCTATGGCAAATTCGTGATTTATTTCATCGTGTCTCCCACAGATCGCAATACGGAACTGTAACATCTATGTCCCTCGTACTTTTACAGCTAAAAGGCTGATATCTGACTCAAATTTATAGATACTGTAACATCCGCTGCTACGATAGAAAGTATTTTAAAATTGCTTTGCTCTATTGTGACCTTTTTCGTATTGTTACCTTTGTTAAACATGGTTTATATACCTGCAAACCAGATGTGTACAATTGATTCTTGAATAACTAATAAAAATTTAAGCTGGTAGTAGAATGAATTGGTACAATTTGTGCAGATTATGGTATTTTCTATACGGAAGTATACAGTGCACTCCTAAAGTAATGAATAAATTCAGTGAAAGCGAAATAAGTTTTTTTTTTGGTAAAAAGCCTGCTTTTTTGTAAAGATGCACAATTTTGCAGGAATATAATCCCTAGATAGTAGTATACTTAAATTCTCCTGTTTTTCGGTTGTCATATAGTTCAAATAATCTTTAATCCGAAGATCTTTTGAGAAATATATTTCATGTTAACCTAATGGAAACAACTGCTAAGTTAACTACACAGATAGTTACATACTGTCAGGTAGGTATCCATTACCAGATGAACAGAATCACTGCTAGATAGAACTTCGGTATTCGTCACCAGTGGGTTAGTACGCAAATAACCAGTCTGGATAATGTTCCTAAAGTATTTATATTTTTTCAGATTCGCATGATTATTTGTATACGCATTAGTTATATCATTCGTTAAAGTATAAAGGATTATTATCAACTATTCCATAAGATTTGTAAATGTTAAACCTATCTAATTTCTTTGATTCTTGTGTATTTTTAACTGATAATTCCCACTATAAGGTAGAACTAAAACAAAAAATATCCTTACCACCTTAATGAGTGAAGGACTCTAGACACGTATTTCGGCAACTACCATTACCAGTATCTTTACGAATTCTGTATTTGACAACTGGGTCGATTGTAAGTTATTAATATAAATTTATTGACAAATCAAAATTAAATCTAGTAACTCAATATCAATCAATTTATGACTTACATCACATTAGAAGCAAATTCGTAGGAACTAAACGATATAAAAATTAATAACCCACTTGAACAATATATAAATATACTTTCTGAATCACACAACACATCTGATTGTGCAGCACCAGGCACCCCGACGCACAGACAGTTGTTTCGGGCTACTATAACCTCATCAGTGTACGACGGAGAGGTGCCTGCTGCTCGTTCGGTACGCCACGCCGTATCGTATCTACCGTAAAACTCCATAGACACCTAAAGCCCAGCAACATATTCTGCGGGCGATAGCTAAGCTACCAATCTCTAGAGGTCTGTATTAGCTTGTGACCCTATTGGCATCGATATGACTAAATCACAAAGCGATTTCTGGAAATATCCGGCACATAAAGTTAAATTTGAAGTATATAAATATATTAAAAATATATAAATATACTTTCTGGATCACACACGCGTACACTGATGAAGCTATAGTAGCCCTAAACCGCTGTCTCTGCGTGGGGGTATCTGTTGCTACACAATCAGCTTGTCTCATACAGGGCAACATCAAGTTGCCTTGGGTACACTGACCTGTACCAGACCGGGCACACATATTCGCCAGCAGACAGAGGCTACTGTGGCCTTGAGGACCCTTGGGTTGGCTCCCCAATTGGAACCTGTCAATTTAATGTTTTGTCTTCAACTGACTTTTAATTTAGTGTTAAAGCAGTGTCGTTTTTTATGTCAATACCCTGTCTAGCAGATTACAATTTTGCTTGTAAGAGTACAATATTATTATAGGTGTACTTTCAAGTTTGTGTCTCATTTATAAAACAAAACGTACCACATTTTTTTTCCTTATGGGAGCCGTCTGACATAAGCTTCCGGAAACATTTCAGTCCATTGACCTTTTGTATATCTCCAATTTTTGTACCAATGTCCTATACCACCCATCTTCCCAGATATGTATAGGTCCTTGGCCGGTTGGTCTGTATAGTCTTCTGGGTTCATTTTTGGTTTCCTAAAGATTACCTCCCTTCTAGGGTCCAAGGCCTTGCAATTCACATAAGATGTGGTATGCGGTCTCTGCCCCTTCACACAGTCTGCAGGTTGGATCCTCAACGTCAACCCCAATTTTCTGTAGGTGTCCTTTCAGTGCACAATGTCCTGTCAGGAGACCTATTACTGTTCGAAGGTGATTCCTACTAAAATTTAGTAGCAATCAGTAAAGAAGGCTGACTCTTTACTGATGGCTCCTGAATAAATATTTTAACTTTGCCGGGTTTATTTTCCCAGTATTCTTAATGCTGCTCTTGGACTCACTTTCGTGTCTGCCCCCGTACTGTGTTTTAGACACTCCCAGGGCAGGTTCTGTGCCCACGTATGAAGACGATGATCGTATCTTTACTAGATCATCGGCCTCTTCATTGACCACGATTCCCGAATGCCCAGCCACCCACAACAAAGTAATTTTATTGCGTTCCGTGAGTACATTCAGTTCACGTTTGCATTCCCAAGCCAGTCTTGATGTTACTTTATGATTCTATAGTGTCGCCTGACTATCCGTTGCAATATAGATCCGCTTATTACTGCAAACCTTCTTATTGTTTTCTATTGCGCAATGCAATATAACATACATTTCTGCCTGTATTATAGTGGTTTATTTTCCTAGTGGGATGGTAATTTTTGTATCCCCCATCTCACTATATACTCCAGCTTCAGATCCATGCTCAGTCTTTGATCCGTCTGTAAACCAGGCCAGCTTCTCAAGTTTGTCCCTGTATGCTGCTTTTTTCCCAGCTTTTCCGATTACACAATTTACGTTGTACATGTGGAAATTATTTCTAAAATTATCTGCTTAAATTTCATGCAAATAAGTAATGCAAAAACTATTCTAGTCTCAATCACAATAGATTGAGTTTAAGTATAATAATAAGATTCGAACAAACATTTCTACTGTTCCCTCTCTTCTTTGTCTGCATAACTCCTTTATATAGGCAGAATATACCTGACCCTTAACTCACCAATAATAATCTAACACGTCCAGGTGTTTTTTTTTTGAAATCTTAATTCGTGTAATCGACCGCCTGCGCCGCTGGCAAAGGTAGAGACAGCTTATGAATGTTTCGTAAACCGATGCCGGTGCATACAAAATAAGGGAGCATTTTAAAAACAATTGTGGTTTTGTCTATTTATTTAGGTACTGAAGAAAGGAGTTTTAAACGAGAAAGCGACAAATGGAATCCGAAGACTAAATGATTTTAGAGCCCTAAAAGTGCAGGATTTGTTTGCAATGTGAATGCAGCAGGTAGTGAAGACACCCTAAATACATATTTACAGATATCTAATGAAGAAGTGGTATAAAATAGACGATCTGAACATTTTTACAACGCAGTGTATTCACTAAAACTATTTGTGAATTTAGGCATGGAATTACAAGATTTAGAAAAGATTACAGATAATAAATTTCCTGAACTCCTATTAATTTAAAGCTTTAAAATTCTCATTAACATGAGTGGATAAAAACCATTCATCTACAAACAAACCAGTTATTATCCGTAGTGTTGATTGGCTACCTTATTAGCTAGCTTAGCTCTTTTCCCTTAAGTAAGTCTCCGGAAACACTTCAGCGCTTTGGCTTTTTGTATTTAACGCGTAGCTTTACTTCGTATATTGAATTTCTAACACACAAAATTTCTTATCTCGATAGAAAGACTGAGGTGGGTTTGCTTGCTATAAAGTGAAAAATTAATAAAACAAACAACCAAAGCAAAATTTACTTCTTTGTTGATTTTTCTAAATATAATTTCCTAAATAATAAATTAAGAAATATTCTACACTAGTATAAAACGTGAATAATAAGAACGTGTCAACATTTATCTTATTGTGCGATGGCGTTTTGAAAATCTAGGGATTGAAAACTAATTCTAAAAAGGAATATTTAGTAAACCTCCGAGGTAAATACACAAACTGCGACATACAATTTCTAAAGCGCACTCTATTCTTTCTTTGTATTATTTATAAGGCCCTGAATACTCAACAGCCGCATAGCGCTCAGAAAAGAGCATCAATTCTTTACAAACTTTTCCACTGAAACAGAGATAAAGGCTTACAACTGTTATATCGTTTCACCTGGCACCTCACTTTTAAACATTTTACGAGAATCGATATCACAGTGGTCTGGTTGGATTTATACGATTCATGTTATACGTTTAAGGATTTGAATTATCTGGTTTGAGAATTGCTTGTGTGTTGTAACAAAGGTAAAGTAGATGCAAGGTAAACTGATGCCGAGTATTCGTAATAAGGTGAGTCAAAATTATTTTAACAAATGGGAAACAACATTAAAAAACTATAGAACATGCATGCAATATTACTTAATACAAAATCCCGATCTGTTCTCGATTGTTAACAAAATACAAAGGGAAACGTTATTTATACATGACATACAATTCTCTGGGAATAAATGTACTTAGATTCGTTAATTCAATATTAAGGTTGACAATAAAGCAAGTTGAAATCATATAAACATTGCATCCGATATGTGATGAATATTTCGTTAATTTTTAATTTATAATAATAATAAAATTTGCTCTTATTAACTTTGACTGATTGATCACGTTGATTAAATTATTTACCTGTGATTTAACATATTTTACAGCTTGATGGCGGCTTGTCTTATGCCAATCAATAATTTATGGAATATTTCAGTAAATATAATACCCGTACGATTAAAGAAAATATAATTATGTAGGTATATAATTTATAATTTTTGTCCAAAAACTTTGTCAAACAACATGTCAAAATATTAAGAACTTTAAATATACATAAAGAAAATTTCTTGTTGGCCATAAGTATTATGTTTTGGAGTTAAAAATATCTAGTAATAAAAAGTATTGAAAATCACTCACATCTTATTTGTTTCGTTTCTGTATCTCATTCCTTTCAAAAGTTGCGTGGGAGGGGGGGGGGGGAGAAAGGGGGGAGGGCACAATTTTCGTCCGCACTGCATATCTTTCATGTATAGTAAGTTAAGCTTTAAGTAATTCTTGTGTTACTACCCACAACTTTTAGCAACTTCCTATTTTACAAAGTTTTCAACGCCTTTAGGGTTCAGCCATCATTTCCACTTCTGGCTTTCTGTTAATTTGCCTTCAAGTTTTTCCCTTTACTCTTTCATCTTATTTTATAAAAACAATAAATAATAGTACATTTCAAACCTTGGTAAGAAAATACTAAATTACTAATTGTATTAGTTTTAAAGCCAGGCCTACTGCAACCACAAAACACCAATTAAAGATAAACGCGACCTGTGTACAATTCGTTGGAAACACGTATGTCACTACAGCGCCCTTCGGTCTTCCTACGTCCAAACCTGGAAGTACGACTGAATGGTGCTTACGAAATATGGCGCGACATTTAAAAGTTAGATATGTTTCGATTTCCCCTAATCCCATCAGTGTGATACGCCTACTAATAACGAGTCGCATTTACATCTCTCATTTAATTTAATAATGTCGTGTCAACATTTTCAATTGGACTTTTAATCATTTCTGAGAATAAAATTTATCGCCAGCAGTCATAATATTTACAGTAAAAGATTAAAAATTATAATCAAAAATTTAGCTATGGCATTGCTAAATTAAACATTAGGCGAAAATATTGACCAATATGTTTAATTAGCAGAAATCACAGACTTATCTAAAAAAACGTACGAACTCAAAATAAAAATTAATTCTACAAACAGCACAAGAAACATGTAAGTCGCTATAAATATAATAAAAATTTAAATTCTGTTAAAACTGACGATAACGCCTCTTCATTTTGTGTTTATTACAGAGATGGGTGATGAAATTATTGTCCGAAGAAGAAGAAAGTGTAACAGAAATGCAATAATCATGATCAACTAGTTAAAAACAAGCATTTAAAGATGAATTTTCACTACCTAGTTCTCGAGAAAGTAAATTACCTGGTTCATTTTCAAAAGTGGATGATAATCCTACATTACTAACTTTCGAAGCGGGTGCACGAGGGATAGCATCACGATTAAAGTACTTCTTTAGAGAATGATAATTATAATAAGAACTATGAAAGTACCTAGAGCATATTCAAAGATGTTGTGCATTTATAGATTTATTTGGGTAACACAGTTTGTTCCAACCTTTTAATGTTGCTGGATGATTTGGGAACGTATGAAAGTGAATTGATTCTTTATCCCTATAAACGCCTGAACATCCGGGAATTTTACAAAACTTGTGAATCCTAGGCATGTCTATTAGAAACGTAAATTAAATCTGAGAAATTTACTTAAAAATCAAAACTTATTACTTACGTTTAGAACAGCACAACGGATGACGTCTGACACTATTGTCGTATGTGGTACGCTAGTGGTGCCTAGCGGGAAAAGCCACAAAATTATCGTTGTGGGTGGGGCGAGAGAACTTATAATAAATCTATTAAAAGCAATTGTAAATTTCCTTAAAATTCTTACCAAAGTATCACATTTAGAAATGTTGGAAGTTTTCACAATTAAATATTATGTTTTTGGCAGTAATATTGTCAACATAAATTCAAATACTTCTAGTTTAATTGTTCGTAAATCAATGGTTGGTAACTCTAGCTCTCTCTCCCCAATTTCAAGTTGCTGCGAGCTTGTTGCTAAGGTTATATATTGAATTGCACCCCTGTGACTACAACTAAGTTGTTTAGGCAAAACATTGGCAGCTTCGCGCACCTATTACTACAAGCAAATTATAAGATACCCATATCAATCAGTGCTTTTCTTTCGTTCCTATATCTATTTGTTTATTGTATTTATTTTTTATTTTATATAAGCCGCATGTTTAAAACGACAGGCTTGCAATTTTCAGTTAGTTCTATATAGATATATATAGGATCGAGCTCATATATGTAAGTATGTCAAAATTTTTAAATACTAAGAGTTGCAAGGACATTCTATAAATACCTACTAAGTCACAGCGCACATCTATACCGTTTTCTAAATATAATATAGATTTTTTTTCAAGGAATTGGGAACAAGCAAAGTTGTTATGGACAAAGGAAGACACAATTTTGTTGCAACATTAAAATTGTATTATTGGTCATTACGACACACGAAAACCAACTTATACTTTTTTAACAGAATTTGGGGCGCCAGTAAGAACAAACTGTACATTTTATATTAACATTTCACGCATTAAGTTTTCCGTTAAATTAATATGAAAGTTGAATATTTTTGTTCCTGGTATTTAACCATACTGTTTAATTCAACTAATTTTTACGCAAAATTTTATGCTTCATCACCAACCCTAGGTAAATGAAAAATATTAATTAAAATACGAAACAAATACAATAAACTAATAGCTAACCGTAAAAATGCCATTATCGGCGCATGGTTTATTGCTGGAATCACCATACTAGCAAAAGCAATGAAAGGGGTA
>JARFOC010000595.1:25833-46365 GCA_031763485.1 Osmoderma eremita
GGGCTGGGTACGAAGACAAGTTGGAAAGGTATCTGGTGGCCGTGTTTTCGCTTATACGCAAAAGACGGTTGCGCCCAACCAACTTCGGATATCAGGTCCAACAGCCCCACAGCGCGTGTACGGTGTTATACGAACGTAAACATCAAATGTGCACATAGACAATAATGTCCTACTGAAAGACTTTAAGTTGCGATTATATGTTAAATATACACATTTATTTTTATGCATTTATATATACATTTGTCTGTATGACTATTTAGTTTGAAAATAAACTATTTTAAAATAACCAAATCCCTCTTTTGTGTTCTCTCACCGACAAACTGTTCTGCAAACTAGTAGAACCCTATCAGACAGGTAAATGTTGTCATCTTGGAATAGATGTAATACTCTCGATACTCAAGGATTTCAGTTATAACGGGCAATCACAGAGACGACTTAGATGAATCAGGGAATAAAACATTGGACAGGACTGCTCGTTACATTCATCAGGAAATGCTGGATACAGGACTAAATTCTCAGGACACGGTAATTCTTCTCGGATAGTAAGTTAATTTAATTAATATTGGTACTTTATTAACAAGAAACATGAAATTCTGCTCTTAGAATGCATCGACTATCGAAATGTTGTGATATCTTTTGAAATGTTTGAATATGGATGGCCTAAGCCATTTTGTTTTATTTATCTCGTAAGCAAAGTGACGTGGTTACTGATTCACGTTATAAATTTCAATTCTCTTCGTTTTTTTCTCCGTGAGCTTTTATACTGACGCCTAAAATTTTGTTTCAGTTTTACCACCCTGATGAAAATACAATTTGTTTAAATAATTAATTGTTTATTGTTTTTTAATTTTAAGTTTAATATTACTATTCTTGTCTCATGAATTTTTTTACGTCTTTTTTCTTTTCTTTTAAATCTTTTTAGATTGGACAAATTCTGCAGCTGTCAAATACCAAATGAATTAAAGATTTAATATATAAATAGTCTATTTATACCTGGAACTCGTATGGATATGGAGTTATAAGAATGATTTCTTTCATCTACCACCTTTTGCAAGAGGATTCCATCTCATTAACCTTTTAACTTTGATATTATAATTCTAATTGTCAAACCTTAACAAGTTTATAACTTATTCTTAATTAATAAATGTAAATTTAAATATTTGTAACATTAATTATAATTGTCTTTAATACACATTTTGTTATAATAACTTAATAATTGAGCACAGTAATCCTTTAAATTGAAAATCTTCTTTTCCGGGGATTTTTGACAATGATTTTTATTTTGAAGTTTCCTATTTTAATTTATTCACTTTAATTCTTCGTTATATTAATATTGTTTATAAGCATTCACTTTCACCACTAATACATATAAATTGCCTGTAATATTAATTGCTACTTGCTTATCATTGCCAAAAATCCCACGGTAGCAATTAAAATGTTGACACTTCTTTGACAAAAAAGAAAAATCGCTCCAGCTCTCAGCTCTGACTGAATTACTATAATTTTAATGCAGCAACATTAAAATCATAGCAATTCAATCAGAGTTGAGAGCTAGGAGTATTGCCCCCTTTTAATCATTGTTTATTATTAATATAATTTAACTTCCCATAGTCTGACATATAATATGGGGTGTTTATAAATGGACGTATGCTCCATTACACTATATTATACAATTCCCGATTTTGTTTTATTTTTTAATTGTGAGAATACTTGTAATTCTCCTTATTTAGTTACTAATAAACTTTTATAACTCGTTTTTGAATTTTATTGGGTGTATTATATTATAGTTTTTAATCGCATAATCATAAAACCTCACAAATTGAAATGAAATACCGTTAAATAAATAGATGCTAACATTCATAAATATTGCAAAGCAACTACACAATCCTAACCTTATGTAAGTGCAACGTTTGCAACAGTTTGATATTTGCAATCACTCTTAAAGGTTTCATTATGAATGAAGATATGTAGTTATTTTGTGTACTAATTGAAAAGTTAAATACCAAATTTATATAACGGTCAGTGTTTTGTGATGGGTTGAATCGATCATGTATATTTTCTCTCATTTAATAGCAGTTAAGATGGGTGAAACGACTAGAGAGGCACTTACATTCTTTTCTTAAAGAATCACTGGGATCGATGCTTGAAATTACTTGAATGTGTCTAACGCGATGTCCCAAATCGATTGATAAATAGAAACGATATTTCAGTTGTCTTCTCGGTCGGTCAGGCGTTATATAAAAATTAACGACACAGTCCTTCACTTAGCCTAATAGTGACAGATACCCTCTGCAAGACATCGTACAAATGATTACATCAGGATTGTGTAAACCTTATATATTATTTCTATTATTTAGCTGGCTATGTATGTGTCCATAAAGATCTTTTCTCTTTTTAAATAGGTACTAAAGAAACAAACAAGTGCTGGAAATAAGGTAACCAAATAAAGCATTTACGCCCCATAGCAAATCGAGTTAGAACCGACTAATATAATAATAAATGTACAGAGTAAAGCTGAAGGAAGAAATAGCAATTGATAACAAGACCATAATTTTTGCCTGAACAAATATATATTATCAGGGCAATATAACTAAGTTGTCATTAACAGTACTCTCGGTATTGTGAAAAATACCTTTACAAAGCAAAAATTAACCAAACAACTCAAGCCATTGAAAAGATAACAGAAACGTTTTTGTTCAAATCGACTAACTTTCGTTTCAGAGACACGGCACATGTTGGAACTATCTATGGCACGAATATATTTTTAGATCTGTGTTTGTAAACTAAACATGTTACACATTCATTAGTTCGGTAAGTTTATTTTTACTACTTTCGACTCCTAATAGTAAAAAAATAATAAATGTGAGCGTAGGTCAAAGAGACAGAGTGTTCTCTTGTTCTCTAATGTAAAGCGGTAAGAAAAATCAAGCCGTCGTCCGACTACTAGATAGACAATAATTTGTAGGGAAACGTAACACCTCACGATTTATCTTCATAAAATGTAGCCCGTGAAGGAAACCAAGACCCTTGAAACTATGCGTTTATTATATGGCATTCACTTTTCCATAGTAGAGATTCATACCCGGTGCTTTATTAACATGTATTAGCTTGATTTCATTCATTATTTTGCTGAAATTAGTTTTATTTTCTGGATTGTTTATGGTGGACTTTGCAGATATTCCTCAATTTCTACATCAACCTCATCGCCATGCGGGTAGAATACTACACATAGATGATTTTCAAAAGCATTGGCTTGTTCCTTATCACATTTTGCCCAATACTGTTTGTAAGGTAAATTTATGAGTAGACGAGAACAAGGTAGGTGGTTTACTTATAAACTTTATTGGCTTCCAGACGAAGTTGTCAAATATAACTAACTAATTTTCCATGTTATAAAAGTTTCCTCATTTGGACAATTATAAAGATATTAAAAAATATGTATACTACAAAAAATAAGGTTATGAAGATATATTAAACTCAGCTTTCGCCACTAATGTGTCTTCTTCAGAAGAAAACCTAACAAACCATTTGATTTTTTTCACGTTATTTGAACTCATTTCAAATCCATATAATCACCATTCCGAATTACGGTTTTGGCGAAATAATAAACTAATTCACGCCATGTACGGCCGGTTAGGTGAAGTAGGTAATTAAATCATTTCTCCAACAATTGCTCCGATAGAATGAACAAATTACATATTATCCATACTGGTTGCGTTAAAAATTTTGGGTTACTATTTTGGTCCCAATTGCTGATACAGGCTTAACACAAATTATTTCGCTAATTGAAGCGATGATAATACATATTTATTAGCCATAATGTCACGGTGAGATCAATAAATTATTTATAGGGTAGAATTCGGCTTTAGAGATGCACTGACACGGACGGAATATGTGAGGTGTGACGACAATGCTGTAGTATAGGCAGATTGCGGCCAGATATCTGTCATTACATCATTTCATTTCCCCCTCTACAACAAATTAATTAGTGGATAAATATTAACGATAAGTATATCTACATTTCTGGATGTGAAACAATTTTATGCTGAAAAACTATTATCAAATGTTATACTATTATTGGATTTATTGTTGATAATACATAAATGTATCTTCACTTATTAAATAACTAAGAAATTTCGTAACTGTGACAATATGATAGGAGAACAAACAAAGAATACATATTTATCTGAATTAAGAGTAACATTCATAACTGAATTTCACTGACATTATGTAATATATAACGCTCGGTATTACTACATGCCTTCGTTGTAAACCGTTGGAAATCCGTGTTGTAACATACGATCAATTCTTTAGTACAAATTAGTCGCAGTTGTTGCAGGCGTTAACTTCTTGTGTGGCTCATTCATCCGACTTAATGCCGAAACATGTAATACTTGTATACCTTGAGAGCAACATTAATCAAATCAATAACCTGTTTAATGGTTATTCCTCCGCCGTAAATCTCCGTAAATGAAATGAATCAGCCTAGCAACCGGGTTCAAAAGTTCGCTTAATTTCATAATTAATGCAATAAGTTATTTCGTTTAATGGAAGGGCAAATTGCTAATGCCATGAAAGCTAAATTTACCCCGTATTTAAGTTTTGGGAAGATATTTGCGGTTTATGCTCGATCGCGTCTACCTGAACAGATTTAATTTTTGCGCGTTTTGCTTTTCGCCTTTCGTACAGTTTGAGTAATGAAATATAAAACAATTAGCATTGGACCCACCAATGAGCTTTTTGTTAATCGGAATCACTTACATCGCATCTAGCAAATAACTTGTAAGTGAATTAAAATTACCTAATACACATATTATTACGGCATATTTTTAGAAATCAAAAGCAATAGTGAACCTCCAACCACTAGCACATACAATCAGGACGAGGTAGTATTATTGGCCATCTTCTCCATGTATTATATAACAACACAACAATTATAGGTACATTTGCGGAAGATACATCAATATTTTCCGATGAAGAAGGTCCCACTGCATCAAACCAAATTGTCGCTCCAAAACATGGAAAATAAATTGATAAAACTAGCTCAATATAACATTCATAGTCAAGAAAAGCAGATGCCCAATTGTTAACTTTAACGGTGCCAATATACGACAATAAGAAAAGGCAAAATATCTAGGACGTCATTTTAGCTCCAAACCAAACTGAAAACAACATACATTAAAAAATAGAAATAAGTAGAACTAAAAACAAAACCAATTTACTGATTAGTAGGTCCTAAATCCAAATTATGAATTGAAGATAAATTATTAACCCATATGGTTATACGGAATTCAACTTTGGAGTTGTGTCAAAATGTCCAACCCATAAAAAACATAAAAACAAGCTCGTCTAAAATCTTCCGCTTGATTGTAGACGCCCACTGGTGCGTGTGCACACTGCATTCGACCTTAACATCTCATTGATAAGTAGGGTCATGCATGAAAGAGCCGACAAAGATCATGAAAGACTAGAAGCTAGCCCCAATCAACTACTGGTGCCTGTCTTACATTACACAACAGAAGATCGCCAAGAACTTGGCCACAGGATCTTTGACGTGACTAAAGTGAAATCGCTGGAGGATGTTGGTACCTCATCACACCAGTTTACCGTAGATTTGACTGTTGTTTACAATTATTCAAATGAAAAAATTTGAGCTCCAAGGTTTCTTAAAACCTATAAATCCCCCACTGATTTTCAAACCATTAGAAATAAAGATAAAGCTGTTCCAGTTTACAATATAACAAGTACAGATTTGTTCCGGAAATAGGCAATAACGTACCAAATGGATAAGAATTTAATTTAGATAGCAAATCTACACAATCAATCTTACCATTCTCCGACCTTTGATATAAAGTGAGAACCTTGTCTATCGAAACGCTTTTTCACAGGCTACGTAATAAAATATATTAAACGTGCAGCTAGCTCGCTCTTGAAAAATAAACTCACATATCTCTGTTACTCCAAACAATGTCTCGTGATGTAAAACGGAATATAAAACGTATACACAAGAGTATAATATATTCCATATAATATTCGGTTTGATGTGTTTGTGTCTTCTTTTTATTTGTTATTACACAAAGCAGCGTCACACTCACAATAACCTTAATATGCACTTGTTTTATATAGATCAATAAGAACCAACCATCAGAATACATAAGTAGATAATGAGAAGTAGCCCTATATGAATAATATAGATTATATCATCTAGAATGACAAGCTAGTTTACCACGACAAAAGAAAACGACATTTAAGTATACTTCTATAATAGAATATTACATACTTTTATTAATTATTTTAGGTAAAAGAAATGAAAATGAAATATAATAATTTTTTTTTATAATAATCTAATAAGCGGTAAGCTGTAAATACTACATTCAGATTGTCATAATACACATGTTAATACAACAACTACAAACTACATATACATAACTAGAATTAGTTAGTGTCGACAATGATTCAGATACTCATCAACGCCATAGAAATAATGTTGCTTGATAAATGTTTTTAACAATTTTTTATGTTTTAAACGAAGCCGCTGTTCTGACTTGTGAAGGAACAGCATTATAGCAAGTAACGCAGCGGTAACAAGGGCTGCTCTCATACAACGTTGTTCTGTGTGCAGGTATGTTTAAACAACGACCTGAACACATTGCCATACTACTGTATATATCTTTGTTTCTCATGAAGTGTTTTTCATTTAGTTTATGGAATATTAGTAATTCATACAAATACAGTGACCACAGAAGCAAGACTTCTAACTGTAGAAATAGAGGGCGATGCACCCACCACACACCCTACAATCCATTTTTTTCTGCAAATAGGCTGCATACGCAGCTTTTGGACCCCAAAATACAATGGAAAATGAGATTCTACATATGAAAAGTATGAGAGAGAATTCAAACCTACGCTAGTTCTTACATTTTGTATTCCATAGTATGATGCTGAGGATTACTTTCTATAAATCATAAAACCGTGTTCTTCAAACTTAAGTTGGTTATCTACATGTACACATAAGAATTTTTCGAACCCAGACCTCACAATTGAGTCACCCCATGACGAACGCAGGCGCTACAGCCCACAATCACGCCTGCCCGGAACTGTACTGGCTCGTATTCACAACAGGTAGCAACAGTTGATTGCTGTCACACCAAGCACACATATCAGAAACTTTCTTAGGCGCCTGACTGCTTACTTGGTTAACATCCAAGTCGGAAACCATGCAACTGGTATCATCTGCCTGCTGTGACAACAGACAGCGAGGCAAAGAAAAACTCAAATCATTGGCATATACAAGACGGAGAGTGGGTCAGAGAATAGAACCTTGAGCAACATCGCAATCAACGGTGAATGATATTCACCGTTGATATTTTCCATCCAGCCGCGAAGAGCAATAAATATTTTGGAAAGGTAACACTTCACTAAGTCTAAAGCGATGCGACGCACACTGTATGTCCACATCTTGTTTAAAAGGATATTATAATTTTATGCTTGCAATAAGTCGAGAAACCGAAGAACATAGAAAAACATATAGTCCAGTAAGGTTGTTTCCAATACTTTGGGTGTTTAATAGCAAAAATCTAATAATAGATTTAAGCCTGGATCAAAAAGAGAGAGTGTTCTCATGTTCTCCAATGATAGCCACCAGAAAAATCAAGCTATCTCCCGACCACTAGATAGATAAGCCAGATAAAGAGCGATAGATAGCAACATAGAATTACGATAGACAACATATAATAGAATATGCTATGGTAAAACAATATTCAAAAATTATTACATCGGACTTGAAAGACCGCCGAAGTACTGATTGGCTAAATTTACAAGTAAAAGAATAGTTGACCGAACAATAGATGAGTTCTAGCAGTGACGAACTGCAGAGAGAGAAGAGAAACAATAAAAAGTAATATCCACATGCAATCCATTGCCTTTACATATTAACTAATTTATATAAATTGCGTAAATGATATCATTCAGGTAAAGCGTCATGATAGATGCTTCTCAGCATGTATCGGCCATCAACTTTAAAAGATAAGAATTTAAGAAACGACCCTAAATTCGTTCTAAAACCAAAAGGTGGCAAACATAATACGTTGATCAAATTCCGCTACAATATTCGAAGTAACTTATCATAAATGGAGAGCATGTGATTTTTACAGTTTTCACATTACTAAATGGTTTTGTATTTCACATATCGCCTAGAGGAATGTCAAAAGAATTTATGAAATAATCCATTTTCCATTTATTTAATACCTCATTATTCCACGATAAGAAATGTTCATAACGTTAGAAATATTCCTAAAAGAACGTTTCAATATAGAAAATGTTCTTGCAATTAACATCAAATGTCAATCAGAATATTATACGGAAAAAAAAATTGCAATAAAACGAAAATCGTTAAGCGACCTTGAAGGTTCACCTGTACCTTTTCTTATACTAAATTTATTTTAGTCATCTGAACATAATTAGCTCCGTACTGAGGCAGACCTTACGAACTCTTGAATCATCGCCAAGCCAATCAGAAGAAAACAGTATTTCTTTAGATATTTAAAGAAATAAACAGAGAATACCTCTAGTTCTTCGATGAGGAAAATTCTACTTTAATGTTCTATTTAGAATTGAAGTTAATGAATATTCCCAGAAGCAAATCATTTTTATATCAAGTATTTGTGGTAGGGTTTCAGTTGTATGAGCAACAAACACTTTCGTGTAACAGGCATACTATCCATAAACATTGTGCAGTTTCGAATATTCCCTGTTTGCAAATATAAATTCACACAACTAAAGACCACCAAGGTTTATATTCCTTATTGATTTGCGTTTTCTGTTACTTAAAATGCGCAACTAATGTACACATATGTATACACAGTATGCACGTTTAATTGTACATAGTGTTTTGTATAACTCAATGCATTCAATGTTCTCAGTTTAGGTATATGTATACATATACCTCAAATTCTCAATATCCGAAGGTCCTGTTATTTCTCTATTCTGAAATTTCTTAACTCGTACATGTGTAAATAAGTCTCTGTCGTGATTTAGTATCTCCCTCCAATTACGTAACGATGTAGCAGTAGCAAATCCGCTCGGTTCAGAAAACTCACGGGAAGAGAAATCCAAAATAGAACGGGCCTCTGTTTACATTCACTTTCAGACAAATAAAGCCTCCAGTTATCGAGGCGTTCTACATCATGCTTTGTTCCTGCAAATATTGCGTGTAAATGACAACGCTCCGCTTTATAAATATAATGTATAATGTAGGTCATGCGATGTGTTTGGATATGCATACATATGTGTAAATACTCTAACGATAAAACGATTGGTAGTTTACTGACAAACTAGCAATTAGCGAGTTATAAACTCCGATTCTTTCGAAATCATAAGCAATCGTGCTGAAAAGAGTTTGAAAACCAAATAACCAAATGAACCTCGCACAAGTTTCTGCCACGATCCAATGAAAATTAAATGTATTTTTTTAAATATTTACAATATTTTTTATTATAAACTAAGATTGCATTACCGAAATTAAACTGTTATAATCTATTTAAGTCTATATGGATTAATTAAATATAGCGTAACTATATTGTAGTTCATTGGACCTAACACACTAGAACGTACGTCTTTCAAAATGACAAGACTGAATCTATTGTGACTACTACTATCGATCAGCATCAATCCCAGCCGATCTCAGCATTGTTCCTACTCACCATCGATACAATTCTCTACAGAGGCATTCATATTCCAAGGAGTACGGAATTAGTTTTAGTTTGCTAAAACTACTCCTTGGAATATGTTCTTACCTTTACCTCTACCTTTGGGTAAAGGTAAGAACCTTTGAAGCCATATTATGTGTACTTTAATGCTATATTTGTAAAATTAGATGAAAGTATCGAAACAAACTAAATTTGAACGCAGCCGCTGGAATATACACATACGGATAGTGAATATGAAGTACCATACACAATAAATAATAATGTTAAACATCATATACAACCAACCCAATTAACAAATATGTGTACTAGAAATCTGATTTTAGATGCAAAATATTTACCTCAATGAAAAAAAGCCCTAGATCCGATAAACACTGCGAACACAATTTGAGGTACCATCTTTTTAAGGATAAATAAAATCTAACGCTTTATTCTAGGGAAGTTGAGTAACTATAAGTGCTGCATATATCTTTGCAGGAATTAGTTGAAGTACCTTAGTAAATAATTCTGTACTGTGGAGGTAGACCCACGTATATTGAAAGGTATAGATCGAGTCTTATTTTATCTTGTCCTGATGTTAACTTGTCCAACATTGTATACACTCTGGTATTAACGAGTTGTCACAAGTCATAAGGGTTATATTTTTACTGCTTGATAAAACATATTTCAATAATAATCAGTAGGTACCAAATTACAGAAAAAAAAACTAACAATAAGAAAATAATAAAATTACAACTGTACGAAACCGTTAGGTGAAAGAGCAATAGTTTTCTGGAAAATAATAAAAGTAACTGAATTAACATGCATAGTATAAAATGTTACATGTTGCATATGGAGGAACCGGGGAAGGTAGTTTGCCCAAGAGGAAAGTCGAACCGATCTTGTTATACAACAATTTATATAAAGACATTTATGCCCTATATTTAAAAAGATTTATACGCCTGCCCTCCAATAATAACGTACAGAAACTAATAATATTCCTCCTCATCATCTGGGTGAGTAGGTGTTATGCTCTTTGCAGCCTAAATAATTTACAATTCGTCTTTGTACACTTTCAACAGATTTGCGGATATCATAATACGGGTTCCAGATGTCAAGCATATTCCGGTTCAGTTAATTTAATATTACAACAAAATGGCTGCATCACTAGTATTCTGCAAAGATACTATTATTTACTATTATATTGAAAAGTAATTAACTATTGTATTCGACAAGTGTATTTGGTGAAGTGCGGATTATTTTTTACTAAATTCAAGGCTGTTTTGCAACTTAATGGCACGAATTTCGTGTTTCTCCCATCTTTCCCAATCCGTGATTTTCACCTCGACATTCCTGTTAAATGTATATACAGGAATCATGTGGTCTATTTTCTTTCCCAATAGGTTTCCGGCCACATGATTGCCAATTTTGTTGTGACTCAATTTCGCATATCTGCTGCTCGGGGATTTTAGCAATCGGGAATATCCCATTCTTACCTCCCCCATTATCACCACATGAAGCGGTGGGAGGTTTAGAAGGGATTCCATTGCTCCTGTCGTAGTTGTCCGTATTGCTCCTGTATCGAAACACGCATGTCGCTGTATCTTGCTGAGTTCGGGTATAGCAGTTTGTTGTGCACCTTTGTGCACTATACCAAGGATGCATAAGTAATATTGGCTCTAACCACCGTGATGTACGTCCAGTACATCATTCTTGGTTTTGATCCCCATGTTCTTCCATGGGTCCTCCTGGTCAACATAAGTGTTGTCTGTGCCTTCGTTTTGACTCTCTGAAGCTGTCTGTTCCAAGTAAGCCTTGGGTCCAGAACGACCCCAAGGTATTTTACTTCCCCAGACAACTTTATTTCTTCACCCAGGAATCCTAAGGGTCCTAGGCCGTCCACTTTCCTTCTTCTTGTGAATGCTATTGTGGTCGTCTTAGAACGACTTACTTTAAGCCCCTTTTCCACGAACCCTTTTTGTACAACTAGTAGTGCGTTCTGCACCCAGTCTCGTACTACGTTGTTAAATTTACCCTAGGTTAGAATGACAAGATCATCCGCATATCCCAGGGTTTTCTGTCATTCTTAATTCAGTTTACTTATCAGCCCTTCCATAACTAGGTTCCACAACAGTGGAGATAAAACCCCTCCCTGTGGACATCCCCTGTCAACTCGAGCCACCAAAGTTTCCCCCATTATGGTAGTGTAAACTCATTTTTAGTATGCAGTCTATCCATCTCCAGCTTCTTTCATCTACCCCTTCTTTCCTCGATGCTAGGGATATAGATGTTGCAGAAGTGTTATCAAAGACTCCTTCTATATCTAGGAAAGCGCATAACAGCACTTCCCTGTTTTCCAGAGTATACTCAGTTCTTTCCACGAAGTGGCGAAGAGTTGTCTTTGTTGATTTTCCTACTTGATATGCATATTGATCTTGATGTATTGGTCTATGTGGTAATACATCATCCCTTATGCGTCTGTCTAGCAGTTTTCTTAAAGTCTTAAGAATGAATGACATAAAACTTATTCGTCTCAGACACTTCGTCCCATCCTGTCCCATTTTGCCAGGTTTCACTATGAAAGTGATTCTGATTAACCCCCAAGCCGCTGGCATGTATCCCAGTGCCAAACTTCCCCTGAGTAACATACATACTTTATGCAACAAAAGGCCCGATCCCTTTTGCAGCATTATTGGATAAATGCGATCCGGTCCTGGCGAATTATAGAGTTTGAATGAGTTGATAGATCATTTTACTTTATCCAGATTCACCACTTTCATTGCCACCGGCCAATGCTCCCTGGATGCTTGTCTAGCAGGTTCCAGTTCTGCATTGTTGCAGTCTTGCAATCATCAATTTGTGATTTGGCAACGGGGGAAATGGATATAATAAGAGTTCTCTTATTGTATCATCTTCCGTTGTGGTCTAATCTCCTCTTTCTGTTGTCAGAGTATATATTGAGCTCTGAGGTTTTTTAGATAATATCTTGTTATGTCTGGCACATTCTGAGGCCTCCTCTATATCCTCGCAGTACCTCCTCCAGGAATCTCTTCTCGAATTTCTCAGAGCTCTATTGTAATCAGTGAGAGCCTTTTTGTATTCATCCCACACTCACTCATGCTTCAGATTTATATCAACAACTAAACCTAAAAACTGAACTTTTCTACATTACTTAAAATCTTATTATTTTAAGTATACAAACAACTGGTCATAGGTTTATCTATTGATTTTATGCGAAGATACTAAGAGGTTAACTTCCTTTTCATGCAAGCAATCATGTCTGCACCAGAAATTTATACTATCCAAACAAATATGTTTATTATTTGAAGCAGGTAATATTCAAAAATAAGTACATGTGACCAATAGTACTATCTACATTTACATCACGTACACATAAAAGCCGCCTTGTTATGTAGCTGTAAATGACTAAAATAAATACAGCAGGTAAATGATTTCATTATCAATAGCTTACACACGTTACGTAGTACGGTGACTGCACGACATCTCAGGAATGTCTTGTTTATAATACTTGTGGAGATTCTCAAGACAGTCGATGGCACACATCAGTATCATATATAAGGCTGCGTCACTAATTACGCGTATAATTCATAGGGGCAGGAGCTATTTTAAACACGTTTCGAGCAAGTTACAGTATTTTTATCTATACCTCCGAGAAAACAATGCCAGTTAGAAATTACTGGAATACTAACGTTAATTTAAATAACGCTTTTGAGAAAAATTAACGTCACATTGGTCGGTACAGCTAATATTTTAAAGTAAATAACTTCGTGTATACATTTAAATTCTCGAACTTCTTATATGGTCGACAAAGACTTATATATTGAGGTAATAAAAATAAAACTAGACCTAAATCTATTCCAAAAGTGCAGCTGGAGCAAGCAGAAATAATTACAAAACGATCCATAAAATTGTTAACAAACTCAGACCCAAGTATTTGAAACAAGTTTGGGAATGCGCAATTGCTTTATGACAAAAAAGGGAAAGTTGGGTACGTAAATGTTACGTCGGCGTGGTGGTATTGGCTAAGGGATATCTATTTGCGTCGCCTTTCAAAAGATTTTATGAGTTCAATAAAACAGGAATGCTAGAAAACGAAAGCAAGTATAAAAGTAAATTGCCATCCAATAATGTCTGGGAAGAAGCATTACTTTCAATATAGTTAAAATACTGTAACTCATACCACGCTGTATTTCCTTTAAGAATATAAAGGTTTTTTAAAACCCAATAACCTTTTTTAGGTAAGAATATTACACCCGTACCATTTCTCAATATAGTTTAGGATGACTTGTAAAAATTGCGTGAATTGAGGCCAATTCTAGTAACTGGAAACGATATTTACCCTCTACCTGCACATTCCAAAAAAGGAAAAAGACGACTAACAAAAGCTAACGAAAATAAAAATAATAAACGAAAATAGTACTGCACTACTGGCAAACAATTAGAATTATTTTAACCAACAGTTGAAATTGTAAAGTTTAGGGCACCCCTCAATTTCCGGTGACCTAGAAAATAAGGTTTCCTGTAACATTGGTATTAATAAATTGAAATTTTGTTTAATGTATCAGCTAACCAAATAAATTGGTGCGTTGTTTGTATAAAGCAGAGTCATGAGTATTTTTTTAAGTTGTAGCACTTGTTCATACTGTCATCTACTTTCGAATGAATCCTTCTTTTTTCGGATACATACACATTTTGTGTTTTTTTGTTTAATTCCTCGTTTTAAATAATTGAAAATGGCAACGAATAAAACTTTAATTCGCGGTTGTTTGGTCCGTGAGTACAAGCTTGGTCCCAAAGCTGCAGTGGCGGCACGAAGAATATGTACCGCATTCGGAGATGATGCCGTAAGTGACCAAACTGCACAGAAGTGGTTCAAAAAATATTCTTCGGGAGACCTCTTGAGCATGACAAAAATTAACAACAACGGTATTCAACAGTTTGTGGTGGAGAATTCCAGGATAACGTGCCTAGAGCTTGCAGAAGGGATCAATACGAGTGATGAAACCATTCGTTTGCGCCTTCGTCAGTTAGGAAAGAGGTGGAAGTTAAACAAAGGGGTCCCATATGAATTGTCAAATGATAACAAATTAAGTCGCCTTAACATCTATTCGGAAAAACATTTCATGAAGCCATAATGATACAATTCTTGATCGGTTGTTAGACTGCGACGAAAAGTGGATATTATGCTTAAATTTTAAGCGCTTATATTATTGGTTATTGCCCACTGATTCGGTACCACACACTCCCAAAGCTTCCTTGCACCGAAATAAGATTTTATTGTGAGTTTGGTGGGCAACAAAGGAAATTGTCCATTATGAGTTTTCAGAAACGAGTCAAACCAATACTGCTAACTTGTATTATGAATAGTTTCAACGAGTACAGGTAGCATTCATCCAAAAACAACCTTCTGTGATCAATCGAAACAAAGTGGTGTTCTTACAGAAAAATGCCAGGCAGCATATCGCAAGAGTGACCCGGGAAAAATTTTCTGTACTTGACTGGAGAACGTTAGCACATCCTTCATATTCTCCTGACATTTCGCCAGGTGACTACCACCTTTTTTGTCTCTTGACAACTGTATGAAGCATAGACAGTTCAAAAATTCAAGTTGATGTAATAAGCGCAGTTCGTCAATGTTTTGATTCAAAATCCATAGAGTTCCACAATTCTGGCATACAGGAATTGGTCTCACGTTGGCAAGGTGAGTGTGATGGAAATTACTTCAATGAATAATAGTGTACTATTGTTTCTTAATAAATATTTATACTTTACCATCAAAAACCACACGAACTTATTTTGCTGCCTGATACATACCTTGCCTACTTTCATATAACAGTTCAAACCTTTCCGTTCGGCGACTCCTGAAAACTTGTGCTCAAAAATGTAATCATATAATGTAATCAACTGTGTAGTCATGTAGAATTTTATAAACGAAATTTGAACTAAATATTATTCAATTTCTAATTACAGGAACAAAATGATTAACACCTGATGTAAGATCACTAACATTGCTGCCGTATAAATGTGTATCATATATATTATACCTATTTTGTCTATAATTGAAATTATAGACAAAATGTATGTGGATACGTGATGTGTACATGCGTGCGTCTTATATTGTTAGATACTATTCTATATTTTTTATAGAATTGCAAAACGCTCGCACATTAAGTATTTCAAGAAAAATATTCACCAACGACAAATAATGTACAGAAATCAATGTTCTTTTTGGGTTGCAAAACCAAGATGCATCTAAAATTTCTTCTGAATATACAAGGTTTATGTAGATAAGGAAATTAAAGGAAAACACACCGCGATCCTGCATAACAAGAACAGTCAAGCCATTTATGTAGGTAGCGGTTACCAAATGGAGTCATAATATTTTGTGATCGATGCCGGAGACAAACAGCTTTCTTTTGGCTACTCATCAGAAGTTGTAAAATAAAACTACTTTTCTAAATCTTTATTTTACTTGTTTTTTTATAGACTACTTTGTTTATGTGGATTATAAATTCCGTTGAATTACCATATGGACCATTTTGGCATTATAAATTAGTCTCATAGCATAGACAACATAAAGAGAACGCAAACTCTTAATAAATGAGCCGAGATAGTCGGGTGAGTAGAGGGCCTTCTAACGTTAAGGAAGAATGGTTGGGGGTAGAATTCAAAAATAGACTTTAGAGATATGTATTTCATAAAAAAGTTTTTGTATTTAATTTTTTGAGAAGAACAAGCAAAAATATCAAAGATATTTAACTATTATATTTAATTGATATTTTTAACACTCTTTATATAATAATGAGCATGGTAGTCGGCCTTTGTTGATGAAATTGTTTCCTCCGATTTCTGCCTGACTGTCAATGCTAGGATATTTATCCGCAAAAATGATCAGAATTCTGGAGAAATGTCGTTTGTTTGCATAGTGTGTCGATGTTCTTCTATTTTAATAATTTTAACATGTTATTGTGAATATTACACACACATGTCAGAAACAATTTTATTACACAATATATAAGTAATGATGTTCAGTATCTATTGTTCCACCATCAATCAAAGTCCTTTTAGTTTGTTACTCTTGCAAAAGGTTTAAAATAAAACCGAAAGCTCGAGTCAAACGATAAAGTTGTGTTTTGATTGCGCTGGCTATAGTTCCCACTAGATTTATTCTTGGAAATAGAACACAAACAACAATTTGAATAAAAAAATACATTTATTTCAATATAGTATTACGCTAACAAACTAACAATTTTTTTTCTGTTATAACATGGCAAATAAAAGGAATTACATAGAATAAATTCTTCTAATTTTCAATTAAATATAATTATTTAATAATTTACCTTCTTCGATCTGATATGCACTATAGCGTTCCAAATCCTGTTACTTCATCGTCCATCCTATGATCAACAAGAAAAAAAAACAGACATGTTTTAGTTGTTTAAAGCATAGGTACATAGCAGTTTTAATAAATTACCTGTTTTTATTTTATACCCAAACACCCCACACAACTATTACTACTAATACGACCTATGCCGCAATAACTACACAAGTGCAATACGATTCAACAAATATTAAACATAGCATTTGGAAATTTGGTTGGCTAATCGTGCACGTAAAAGTTTACTTTTCTCTTACCCACCTGGCCTATGGTATTTCATATTTTCGTACAGGCAAGACACCGCATGTCCAATTGATCTCTGATGTATGACGTGGAGGTAGTCGAAGAATATGGGCGGATGACATTAAAATTTACCACTAAAATGTTTTATCTAATTTATTTCTTATTTTATTTATATATTGTTTTAACAAATTCTATGTATTTATATGTTTAAGTTAATGTACTTTATTTTAAATAAAGTGTAATGTATATTAATTTCTAACCATAAAATTTCAAAAAAATTATTATGATTGAAATGATTGCATGTCATTGTGGTTTCATGGTTATAGTATCACCATAACTTCCAATTTAATTAAGATCATCATGGCATTCTGCTTGTGGACTTTGACGTAACTTTAACCAGATATCTAGTCACATATGCCAACACTGATATTTCAAATTTCTTTATTGGATCACAATCTTCCGGGAACGTGAACCAAAATTTATATATAGCTACTACGTTCCTTCTGGAATCAGCCTAAAAAAAATAAGTAGGAAAAGAACTACGTACTTGTATTACAAACTGCTCAACATCTTCAGTAAACATTTTCAATTTTAACAACATGTTAGACTTATCGCCTTCGAGATTTGATCCTGAAAGTGTTTGACATGGATTATTAAATACAAAAGTCCAAACAACATTAGAAGCAAGGTGGTGTTTACTTACAACACAGGGGAAATGAAATTGCAAGAATCTTGAAGTATTGCTTGTCCTTGGACAAGAATAATCTCGGCGTGATTATATGCAGCACCAATCATATGTGAATCAGAAACATTTGTTGCTTGGGATGGATTGAGCCGCCATGACAGTTTCACTTTCTTCAATTTAGTATTACATACCGTGGTTTGTTTTATCCCTTTAGGAAAGCTTGAGTTTGAACGGACATTTGTGCCAGTATTAATGTTAATTTGCTGAAGATAGTTATATGTTTATGTTATGTTTATTTTAACTCAAATCACAATTGTGCAATGTCATGTGGAATTCAATTCTCGCATTACAGCAGTAGAATAACATAAACTGAACGAACGCAATGAAAAAAATAATTTCGAACTAGTTTTTAAACGTACAAACTAGACTCCCATTTGCATTTGCCGCGGTGTAGTCAATATCACACTCCCAAGGGTGCAAATCGTACCGATTAGGAGATAGATTAGGAGCCTACGTAATTGCAATGTATTTTCAATGGCCGCACATACAGGTTTGTTTGCTGGCAGCCTTTATGCCACAACCCCCTTATATCACGGTAGATGCAACTCAGTTGAGATACTCGTATTGCCAATTAAACATTATCACATTTGCATAATGGATATTCTGTTTACTTGCAACAGATCGGATGTGTTATACGCCAGGTCATTTAATAATTTTACACAGTTTTATTATTGGTTTAAAATTACTATGTTCCGAATACAAAAAATCAGGTTCCCTAATACAGGATATTTTTGCCTAAATTAATATTCAAACATGAGGTTCCTCACAGCCATCTACGTTTGCAAACATACAAAACCTACACGGTAAACTCAACGTTATCTTAGTTTCTAGTTCAATTAGTGATTGCTTGGGCATGCACGTTTGCATAATTCACAAAAACGAAGAGATCGCCTCCATAAAATACGCCTGGAAGATAATAAAACGGAATAGATTTTTTTGCTCCGCCATTATAATACATATTGGTGTAGCCGAAGGGCCTAGGTCGAACATTTTTTCACCATTTATCCATCCCGTGTCCGACGTTGTAAACCTACCTTGATTTATTATGTAGTCCCAAGTTTGCGTTCGCTATATGTATGTCTGTACAAACATTTATTTACGATAGCAATATAACGCTACACACATTTATTATCTTGCAGAACAATGCATACAAGTCACGTACTCTATAATGTAACGCTATTCGAAAAGGAAGCTAATAATGAAGCCGTAAAAGACTTTATTGTTTCAGCGGGATATGTAAAGAGTTTTCCATTTTAGCAGTAAGAAAAGAGCGCGTTTAGTGTACCTACGGTTTATGTCATTGCCTTTTTCGTTCTATTTATTCAATTAAGGAAAATGGTAATGATTTCCGTCGTCTAACTTCTTTGAATCTCGTCAGCAGCAAAAATGGTTGTTGTTGTTTGTATCCTAATGCAGAGACTTAACACAGCAAAAAATGTAATTAGATATGCAATTTACCTCATTCCTTAAGTTTAAAATTATCCACTGAATATATTTGTATTCGATGTAAAAATGTTTGATAAAATCAAGTGAGTAGGTACATGGATATGTATGTATATATGTATGTATTTAGAACACATCACCAATCAAACCACTTCTTGTTTGTTTATTTCTTATCTAAAGTAAATCATGTCTATAAATTACTCATACCTACATTTGTCATTGCTGTCGCAAATTAAAACATGAGGAATGTTGTATGATTAGCGTTTACCAAAGGTTATAAGTCTTTTAATTTCCTTTCATATAAATTCTATAACAGTCTACTCATTGCCATAAAAGTGGTTCTAACGAGAATTACTGAGAGGAGAAAAAAATATTGTTGAGCAAGCTAATTAACACTTATTAATAGAATTTACCTCCTCTTGAATAATGACGTCTAAATAAAAGATATTCATCAAAACCTCCATAGGATTCCTGGGTATACATTTTTTGCTTGGACAGTCATAAATGTACATTTATCGTTAACCGAGATAATGAAGTTTCCGTCATTTCCCATAAATTTGCAGTGTATTTTTAGATCAGTTCTTCATCTTTAAGATGAAGGCAAAGTACGTCACAATATAGGAAAATGTGCCGCTACAGAAAGACGAACATCCATCACGGAAGCTGTTATTTTAAATGTAGATGACCTCCCTTTTAAACAATTGCACATAATATTCTGTGAAGTATAAATTCTTGGAATATTGGAATTAATTTGTATCTACTCTACTTGATTTCAGTGTTTTTTAGTAGCACGGTATACAGTAAGAGTGATTGCCCTATTGTCACTCCATGTTATGCGAAGTGAGTGCTTCCAAGAGTGGCGCAATATAACTATGCTATGACATACGACAGAAAAACGATAGACGAAATAAATCGCTCATTGAATGCAGAATTAGCCTAAGTCACAATTTGCTATTTTTACAGGAGAGCATTTTTTCTAATTTCCTCTCGAACTAAACGTAGGTTTTCAAAGAAAATTT
>JARFOC010000595.1:46465-69639 GCA_031763485.1 Osmoderma eremita
TTAATCAACACTGAAAACACTGAATCATTGCTAATTTAACCGAATCTGTAGCATTAATAATAAGAAAGTTAGCAATATTGCCCCGAAATTTTTGAACAGCCTGTATAGTGTATTAAGTTAATAAATCACTAGCTGTTGTAAGTGTCATAGGAAGTAGGGTAAAAGTGACGTCAGATTGTAGTGACATAGATACTATCGGAGAATCTTAACGCATTAAGGCGAACGTACGAAGTCTAGAAGGTCGAATTTTGGCAAGTGGAAGGATGTGGTACAATAAACTGAAGCTGAGACAGTAAATCTGGCGGATCAATCTTATTGTGTACCAAGTTGTAAACAAACTTTATTAAATGTAGGCGGAATTAGAAGGTTTAGTCGCTTTCAAAAACTGTAACTCGAGAAAGCGTTCCCAGATTAACGATCTAACTAAAGGTCATAGAGGTGTAGCCCTCAAAATTCAAAATGGGTGTTAAACTGCTGTTCTGTGTGAAGGTCTGTTCCCTTACGCTTCAGCTTTCCTTTTATCTTTAATTTAATTATCTATGTCCCATCTTTGTTAGGTAATTGTTCTTAATCAATATAACACAATATTTTATCTTTGAAAAAACAAATACCACATAACACTAAAGATTACACAATTCGTTTTGCTCAAATTGATCTCACCACGTTTAAAAGACGAATCGTCATTGAAATTTGTCACCGACAACAATATGGTCCATCGTTTTGGATCGCAACGACTTTTCCTCTTCCCGTAAACTCGATATTTCCGTTTCCTATTCGACGGTTCCGTTGGAAATTCGTCAAAATCCGGCATTTTTACACCCGTCTAACACCAAGAAAACTCAATCGCGAACACTGCACCAATTTCGGTATGTCAAATTCACTCAGGTAGATAGAGACACGCAAAGTGCATATTTGGGAACGAACGTAATAGTTTTCGGAGCGCGAATCTCTTCGATAAAACGCAAAATCGTCGCGTGCAGTCGAAAAACTCACTCACAATGTGTTCTAGCTATCTAGTCGGTGGGCCAAAAAAAAAAAAAAACGGAGACACATGTCGCAAACTCGACTCGTTTATCCGTTGCCAAAACATTAAATCTGACCTAGGAACGAAAACGAACAGATGGACGGTTGAATAAACAGAGGAATGGCGTATCGTTAATAACGTAATGTGTGTGTCTACTGCCCACTGAATGCGATTTCGAATTTAGCGGGAGCGGTCTGCTAACAAATGCGTATGTTGATATAAATCGGATCTCCTCAGTCGAGAGAGCGCAATTGGTGATTGCTCTTGCGTCAACTGCAATTGTTTAATATAAACAACAAAAAATGCAGAAAGAATAAAGAGAAGATATAAATAACAATGATTGATGTTGGTTGAGTATCAAAACAGGATGTGAGGAGTCATTCATGCTGCTTTTGCAACGTGAAATAGAATAGAAATGATATGTTAGAAGTAATATGTTGGTAGCACCAACATATTACTGAATCAGTTGGAAATGTTACATAATCGAGTGTACCATGTTTTCTTTCCTCTTCCAAAAATTGAATCTACCACAAAACGTAATGCAATGGTCTGAAACCCTGGAATCATTTCTTATCTTTTTCTAATATAAATAGCATTACGAAAACATTGTGCCGTATTATAAACATTCTACTACAATGTTTTGTATCACCGCCATCGTACGAAAACAATTTCGACACATTCAGATGCGAGAACCAAACAAAAAGCCATCAACGCGTCATCGCCTTCCCAACTCCGAATAATTAGGAAAGCGAAAGTGAAGACTTTGCACGCCTCACGACACTAATACGTCCCCTTTAAATATAGAGCCCGTTTGGCCACGGTCCAGTGTTAGAGCCTATTACTTGCTCTAAGTATACGGCTATTTTTGTATACCCCGTCGTCTCAGTCACATCCTGTTCAATGATGCTATTGCAATATGCAATTTGAGAGAATTCAGCGGAATTGCTTGGACAAAAGATGAAATCGAGCGCGGGCGAAAAATAAATCGTCAACAAACACCAAATTTTGCAGAGGGGAGCAAATATAAAGTGAATGCTGGATGTGAGGTAAGCAGAACGCGAAAACAAGTCCTGCCAGTTGTTTATGCGATATTGCTTTAGGTGTGTTGAAGACGCAAAGCACCTTTAAGTTTTACAAAGTAAATCTTTAACTAAACTATGAATCGCTTTCATAACAAGTCTTAAGTACTTTATCAAAAGTATTTAAAAATGCCGGAAACAGGGATAAATAGCAATAGAAAATTCATCATTTCACCTGATGACATATTACTATTGATTTTATGCCGCCTATTGGAAGTCATATAGGCAAAGATTGTACCATAAACGGGCTTACATTTCTTCGTATTGTGGTAGGTCATGATCCGTTCGAATCACTCTCACATGCCACACGCGCGTTACCGTTTTATCTATAATCGCAATTTAATATCCTAATCTCACTCGTCATAATAGTTAATTCTACAACAATAGTTATCTGAACAGATAAGAACTTAACGAAGAAAGAATCCTGATAGATTATCATGCGCTTAAACTCTAAGACCCGTTAATAACACACGTACACTTTCAATTAAGGTCATATTTATTACTCAAGTCAAGAAAATAAAGACATAAACAAGTTTTAACAAAATAGCCGGTGTTAAAAGTGAAAGTTTATTTTTACAACTGTAACCACTGGAAGCCTCTAAATTTTTCAACCTGGCGATTTATCTCTCGTTCAGACTCACCTGCTTGAGCATACTTTCCCGATTTTGGTGTTGATGTCATAGTTCAATGATTATCCCTCGGCATCTTCTTTGCTCCGACACCTACACACACTCACCAGGAATATTTTCCATCTAACAGGGGAACCGAGAAAGGCATGTTCATTTGATTACAAACATTTCGTTGATCACATGCGGCGACAGCATCTTCGTTTGTAAAAACCCCGGAAAATAACAACACGAGCACCGAGCCGAAAGCAACCAAGAGTTCAAGCTAGTAGAGTGCTGTCATCTACGACATTTGACACAAAAACAATCGATCGATATTCTTGAGAGCCGTATCGGTCGGTAATATCGGTCTTGTGCGTGATAATGTGATAAGATAAAGCAAAGATAAAATATAGGAAAAGTATTTTATAAAATTTGGGCATGAATTATTGTTAATAGGAATAATTGAGGTTCCTACATTGTCACAAAGTAAAATCCCTCTTTTATATTATCAACTTGTTAATTAAATTACTTCTTATTATACGTTATATTTATTTCTTTAATTTATATCCAATGCATCATTACATGTATATATTAACTGAAAAAAAAATCAAAAATAGAACCAAATAGATAAATGTCAAATTTATTTTATCATATAATTTTTTACGTTCAGCCAGACTTTAATTTTATGGTTAAATAAATTACAATGCACAACAGTCTAAATTTATGCCAGGGCACGTTTGGTTATGCATAGAAATTATTACAAAGATGAGTTTAATACAACCATTACTAATTATCAGAAATATTGCTATTAATTATCACCATTCAGTGAACTCAATGTTATTAAAGCGCTCTAATTGAGTAACGAACAAACAAAAGAAACTCCAATGCAATATTGCCAAGCTTCAAGTTACGCCTGCATTTTAATTCACACCCTCTAAATTAAATTCTTGGCAATATCCCAAAACAAGTTTCTATTGCGATATCAATGTTACGGGTAATTATTGATTTGCAGTAAAAGTCAGTAATTCTAAAGAACAATAGCAATACAGTTTAAATCAAACGTTATCTGGCAACACCGGTGCCGGCTGTCATATGCTAGTCATATAACGTCAGATTCACGAGTTTTATTATGAAATATTGATGTTTTCTCCTTGAATATCATAATGCTTCACAGAAAGGATAAGTAAGTATCAATGCAATTCAAACCATTAACAACTAAACATTTATTTTCAGAGATTTAGTGGCATTTTAAGACAAAGGATGAGATGATACTGAGAAAATGGGTAACTCTGGTTTAAAGCAGCATTTGGAAACTGCCAAGAAAACAGGTGTCCTTAAAATATCCAATAATTTAAACGATTTTCCCCCGGGATTTCTGCAGTTAGAAAGAAATTTGCGCACACTAGATCTATCCGACAACAAGTTTGTCACGCTACCTAATGAAATCAGTAGGTTTATCTATCTGAGACATCTCAATTTGCATAAAAACAAACTAAATAAAATACCGGACTGCATTGGTGCCCTAACAAAGTTAGAAACTCTTAATTTATCACATAACAATCTGTCATATTTGCCGAGAACTATCACTAATCTTATAAATTTGAAAAACGTGCATTTGAGTGATAATCATTTTAAAGAATTCCCCACAGTCTTTTGTGGATTGAAACATTTGGATGTACTGGATTTATCGAGGAATGAGATTAGATCTATATCTTCGGAAATAAGTGGACTGCACGTGACGGAGTTGAACCTCAATCAGAATCAAATATCGGAGATATCATCACAGGTCGCGAATTGTCCGCGACTGAAAACTTTACGTTTGGAGGAAAATTGTTTGCAACTAACTGCTATACATTCCAGGTAAAATTTTTTTTTTGTAAAATGCATTAACGATAGCCAATTTGCCCTTTAGAATATAGTACAGGTTCTTATGGGACTAATTGTAGTTGTTTCTGGTTGCATAATTAACATATAGACTATTTCATTTGTTACTGCACAATATCAACATTTTCAAACAATGTGAATAGAGCAAACTTTACATCATTTACCGTCTTGTGTATCACGCTCATGCTATTATTGTGTTTATCTGTTTATTTTTATCGTATTATGTTCTATATTGCAGTAATTATTCAATTTCGGCTAATCCCTACTTGTGGCAACACTGCCTATCATCTATACAAACATTTAAACACAGAATTTCCCCATGATAATGACCCTCTTCGTATTTTAGTAAATTATTTTAAAATATGCTTAGCGATTATTAAATTTTGTGGACATTACGGAATGAAAGTTTGTTAATTATTTTCATATTTCATTGGTGTATCTACCCCAAAAACATGTGGCAACGCTGCGCAGTAGTACTCTTTCTAAAGGGCTTATTGATTATAAGGCATCATTAAACCATAATTTTTATTTTTAGAATTTTAACGGATACCAAAATTTCAAATTTGGCTTTGGAAGGTAATTTATTTGAAATGAAGCAATTAACTGATATAAACGGTTACGATGCCTATATGGAAAGATATACAGCCGTCAAAAAGAAGTTATTCTAGGCATTAATTTCTATAATATGATAAATGTGTGTGTTGCTCTGCTCAAGCTCAAATCTCTCGTAATATGTGTGGAAGAATATATTAAATTGACGAGTGTAAGAAACTACATTACATTTTTATATATAAATAGTGAAGGGTGGCAAAAGTATTTTATATATACATACATAAAAAATTCTACATATTGCATATCCACTTTCAAAATATTACACTACTTTATACACTTATTTAAATTTAATTTATCACTAAGTAATGCTAAAATATCATGTTTAGATCTAATTTTAACGACATGTGATAATAAAAGCAATTCCTATATCTTGAAAACTTGGAAGGAAACATTTTTCGAATTTATTCTATAATCAAAGTATAATTTTGGCTTAGCGTCCTGATACATTCACATAGCGTTAAGAAAACTTCAATCCAAAACCATTTAATGCAGACATCTATTGCGAAAACCTAATTTCATGATTTTTTAAAATATATTATCCCATTTGTATTTTGTTCTGTTTAGATAAACATATTCTTGCACACAAGGGGGTGGCATACAAAAGTATTTGTATAATTTCACATGCTTGTTTTTTTCAACATTAATTCTTTTACCATTTATAAGCAAATGCAAAATTTATATATTGAACCTGTAAATCGAATGCGAAAAATTCTTTTGTTAACAAAAGTATTCTAACATTTGGTTGGTTGTTATATTTTCTTAAAATTCATCCTTCATTCCACTTCTATAATCGTACTTTTCTCTCACCTTCTGGTAATTGATAAATATTCTGTTGCTACTCTGTTATATAAGTGATCCGAACTATCAAATGCCAAGAACAATTTCTTAAGATGTAGCACCAGTGACAAGTTAAAATGCCTAAGATAATAATCGTAGTGTCATGGTTCGCTTTCGGTGTTCTAAGTGTTGCATGGATATCGTTCACTTATTCAAGTAATTAAGTAAAGTAAAAGAAGATTAATCTTACGAGACAATCAGTGTTAATGTCAAGTCTATTACTTGCATACAAACAATATATATTTAATGGTAATACTGTTAACGGTAAGAATATTAAATGGTGTTCGATGTTTTAAATCTAGTCAATTCTCAATGAAACATCCTAAAGGAAATGAAATGTGTGAACTACCTTACCGATCGATTCTTCTCTAAATAACTCTGCAGACAAGAAGAGATGCGAACTTCCATACTTTATATTATTATTATGATTGGCTCAATATAATTTGAATCAACCCATCGATCCCTACAAGTAATAAATACTTGCCATTAGGAAATCCGTGATTTTGTTCTAGCTCAAAAATCACATAGTATGTATATATCTATTTTTGATATAATAGATACATTACATGACCAAATATATGTTTTTATCTATTTTTATTGTTACTTATTTATCAGTATTTATACAAAGTGAACTAAATATAATTTGTGTAGGTTGTCAAGTATCAATACATAGATAGCAGGAGTAATCGAGGAAAATGAAAGAAGCAAAATTGGTATACAGCTGTCAATTTGACGTTGACAAGTTGCTTTGACGTTTCATGGGCGTACGTCGATCTTGATAATATTTAGATATATAATTTATTTGAAAGGTTTTCGTAAGTTTTGGTTGATTCAAAATGAAATTAATATTGCTCTAAATTGGCTGTTTTATACAAAATGCTACTGCTATGCATACTTATATTATACTTATATAAAATTATATACATTTTTCTCTTATACCTATACAAATATTGTATTTGTTATTGTTATTTTGTTCCGTATTTTTATATACTATTCGCATTATATCCGTGGCGGCTCCTATTTTTTAAAATACAAGAGGTGATTACAAACTGAAAAAAAATACCGATTTCTCGGTAAAATCTGTAAAATCTGTTTTAAGCAACTATATTAAGTGTAAATTCGTTTTGTAATAACTTATCTTGCACGAAAAACAAAATCCGCCACTGCATAATTCCTATTTTATATTCTTGTAAGCGTTTTAAATTCACGCACTTAAATTTTTATGCCTCAAGTGTACTTCTATACATATTTATATATCTCGTCTCTACAATTAAAATGGAAAAGAAAATGTATGGTAGCACATTTACTATTTCTACATATTTATAAAATATATATGATTCAACAATTATTTCTTGTTTTTATTTACATATTTTAAAACAACCCTAAAACACTAATGTGGTAAGTACATATAATGGAAGACCAAGAGAAGTTTAATAGGCAATATTCCTAGAGAAATATACGGGGAGATAAATAATTTTCGAGAACCACTTAACTCATTAATTTAGTAATTTTTTATTTTGAGGTTGACTTCGTTGGTTTGCAACATATGTTGGCAATAATTATCGTTTTGACGTACTCTGCCAATCAACTTGTCATTTACAACCATTACAACATATCAAAGTTAGAAAGTTGGTAATACCAACCAATAAGCTACCAACAGTATAAATTTAGGTTTGCTCACAGAACACCAATTAAAAGGGTTTGCTACACTTTTATCTTCATCTATAGTTTTATATATAGTCACGAGGATGTCACGGTATACTTATGATCTCACATATATCTGCAAATACGAGTAAATACCTGTGTACGAGTATTTACACATAAAAACGGATGTGTTTATTAGATAATTACAGCAAATTACCACACATGTATGCAAATAAGATTAAGTAGGTGCAAAATCTATAAAACGCGCCACAGGTAAAAAATATAAATAATAGAAATCTCTAGATAGGTTGTATATTCTATTTTAATATTGAGGCGTCCCACTTAATTGTTACTTCCTATATACATTGTTAGCGCCAAAAATAACTTTTACATATGCCTCTGTGAAATTAAATAAGACATAAGGAATAAGTGGAGTTCAGCGGAGTCCCTGAAGTTTTATTTTCCTCTTATCACGAGGTATTTAAATATGGAGTTGATTTAGTGACCCTTCAAATTTAAGTTAATTTTAGTCAGTACTGCTTTATCAAATACAATCACTAATTAAATGATCAAAATAACATTATGTATTTATTAAGAATTATAACGAACATAAAGTAATGTAGATCACTAGAAAAAAAATAAAGGAAACTTTTGTACCACAATTATCATTGATCTACGTGAAATATGGCTAAAGTTTGGAAATTTCTAGAATATCCATACCTCTAACACGACACTCGGCTGAACGCACTGAGGTGTGTTTTGTTTTCATACTGGAATAGCAACAAGATTTGCCGGGTGTGATTTTAACCTGTCAAATACCAACCGTTCTAGTATTCGCTCTCCGTTCCACTACGGCAATGTAACAGCGATCGACAAGAGACGGGACGATGTTTACCGCCTTTCGTACGTGTAGGATATCGTTTACGGGTTGTATTGTTTATGGCAGTCTGCTGTGTTGTGTATTACGCAAAAAGCGTTTTTCTTAAAAATAATTCGATTTTCGGTGGACCCTGACAGGATTTCGCCGTATTAGAGAGGTAGTAACACATATTAATATTATTTCCCCTGATTTTAGCATTGTCAAGAACGTTTCTACAATATGTATTCTTAACCCAGATGGTCCCCGCGTTTATTGTCTGTTTTTGTTTACTATTCGCGTAATACACATTGTTCATATCTGTATCTAATATGTCTCGCTAAGTGCTCCTATTAAGGGAATTATGGCTAATTATCGCAAGAACGGATTCTGTAACGTCCATCAGTTACTTATAGAATTGTCCAGATTGTATCGTGATTTCAGCTACAAGTCCGCATCGGAAAAAAACAAATAAAATGGCTCAAGTCATATGGCACGTACTTCCGTAAAGAATTTCATTAAACATTTAAGGCGTTTAATTAATCTAATTTAGATAGAAGTATGTATTACTTGAATAATTAAGTGGAATTTATTTAATTTAAATATTGAAGTAAATATAAATAAATAAGCCGTTTATTTTTTTTTATAATGACAGCTTCTTAATTTCCCATATGGGGGCCTTTATATAATTTATTTTATATTCAGCAGTTTGAAGTCGTTATGATAATGACATTTATATTCTTTTCTAGAAGTTTCACCAAAAAATATTTACCCAATCATTGCTTAATGCTGTGATGGTAATGGTGTTAGGAGTTGGGCAATACTAAAGTTACCTGCTGTAAAGTTCTAATTTTCTTCACATTATTTCTTAAAAACGTGTGGAGGATCTTCAATAATTGTAAGTGCAGTAATGATCTAATATTGGTGTGAATCAGTGGTGTGAGTGTTATTATTTATACTATATTATGATAAATGTATGTAAATAAATGAGTCTGAAAACCTTTCACTCAAAATAAAGGTAGAAACCTCCAAAAAATTTCCTTTGGCCATCTCTAATAAATTATACGAATGCTTTTTTAAATATACTTATAGATTATATATTCATATCTGATCAACATTGTGAGTAATTCAGTTATCATTTCATGAATGTATGTACACATACGTTTTTAGTGATAAGAATTTTGCCATCAATTTAGAGAGTAAATAAAAATAATGTGATTTGATAATATTGTGTTACTTTAAAAGTGTAATACTATACTTCAAAAGAATTATATTTAAGATATTGGGTACTTACTATTTATAAGAATAATTATATATTTATGAGTTATCATTTAAAGTCGATGAACTACTTGTTTAAATTATTACACCCACATTGGATATACAAAGTGATGATGTGACTAAATATTCATATTTGTATGATGAAGAAAGTTTGATTAAAACTATTTAACAAGACTAAAAGTGTGTCATAACTTCTAGTTATTGTATTATTGTGTATTGAAGTTTTTTTTATCACAAAAAAGTTATATTTTTAAAATAGATATATACAGGTTCTTGTATTAAGAAAAAATTATTAAACTTCATTAACTGTATATTAATTTATTCTTTTTTTATCTTGTTTGGATCATGCTCTATAGGTATGAAAAATCCGGCCATTGGCTGCCTGAAATCTTAGTGACAAAATCTTAATCTAAACTGTGTTTCACATTCTACCAGCTTTGTTTATAAATATAAATGGTCCATAACATATGTACAGTACTGTATGAGTTGCTAATTATTTTTTAACACAAATAAGATCTTGCATAATAAGAGCTAAACCACTTTTAGTAAGTGCAATTCCAAGTTTATTTATTTTTTTGTTTTGGTTAAGTGCAATTAACTGGGTTTCTCTTATCAAAATAAATGGCTTTTGACATTAATATAAAAGATAAGCTATAGTTAAGATATGGTTAAAATCACATCTTTAAACTCATGGATGGATCATGCGCATTAATAGAACTGTTTTTAAACACTGGTCAAATCAAAATAGTGGTTATTATAGCATAAACGCAATTGTGTCTCCTTCAAATAAAGAATGATAGAATAAAATATAAACTCCGGCAGATTATAGATTTTGTTTCTTGTATATTAGCTTATAAACACACCAATACCCCGCAATAGCTTGATTAATACGGAACTCGAGTTTCGAAAAGACAGATTCCCATCGTACCAATCGCATGACCGAATGGTTAGGTTAAGTTTTGTCTGTATTCCCATCACTGCGTTAAATGTGGAGGTAATTGCAAATCCATTTCAAAAATGGGTGACGTGAAATAAATACATTGATAATACATCGCATAAATCCATCCATAAAGTTAAAGATGTGCCGGTTGACCTGCATTTTAGGGGCCTCAATAACCCACAATGCACAGCCTATTCTACAGGCCCAAATCAAAAAGTAAACAGACGAACACACAAAAACATCAAACCATATTATTCAAGTTAACCAACGTGCTCCCTTACATTTTTTATATGGCATATGTCTACTCTAAGTATTTTGTTGAGATGTTTTCCGGACTTTTTCGCTAAATATGCTTCTAAAGACAAACAACAACGCGACAACACCCGGGCAACATTTCTACAATGCACTACAGTCGTGAAAACCGCCATTCGATTATTGAGTATGTTAAATATTATTTTCGTCTTTTTAGTGTGAAAATATCGCTTTGAGCGTTTAAAGAAATGGCGTCAGATTCTCTGGATGTAGAAACCGAGAAAGAACTTGGCCTATCAGAAAACACGTCGCCGGGTTCGGGAGCCGTAACCAATCACGAGACGAACGGCTCCAAGAAGAAACAGAGGAAAGTAAGTCGTCAGAGCAGTCGCGAGAACGTGGTCGCCAGCACTCTCTTCCAAGGACCGCGCAGTTGGAAGAACAGCCGGCGATCACGCAACGGCTTCGGCCGGGGATTGCCCAAGAAGGGCGGGGCGGGCGGTAAAGGTGTCTGGGGAGCCCCCGGTTCAGAACTATTGGAGACGTACGAAGACGTGAACGATCCGAATTACGATTGGGAGAATCTGAACAACGGGGACATCGAATTGAAGGTCGTAGTGCCGGAGATCTCTGACGAGGAGGTGCGTAAGAAGATCGAGCCGATCGTCTTGGAGTATTTCGAGAACGGCGACACGCACGAGGCGGCCATTTCCGTAGAAGACTGTATCGCTTATAATCGCCGCGCCACGTTCGTGCGATTCGCAATAGAAATCGCCATGGATCACAAGCCGTCCCATCGCGAAATGACGTCCGTTTTGATATCCGATTTGTTCGGTCACGTACTGGTCGAATCCGATATCACCAAAGCCCTGGAGATCCTACTGTCCAACGTGAATGATTTGATTTTGGACATACCAGACGCCCCGACAGTTTTGGGGAATTTTATAGCGCGAGCTATCGCCGACGATTGTATCCCTCCGAAGTTCCTGGTCACTACCAAGGAGAAAAGCAATAATCAATACTTTTTAGAGGCCTTGCACCGCGCCGAGACCCTCTTAAGTATCAAACACGGCCTAGTCCGCCTCCACGACGTTTGGGGTGTCGGCGGGGCGTTGCGTCCGGTCAAATATTTAACTCGCCAGATGTCGCTGCTCCTACAGGAGTATATTTCTTCCGGAGACATAGAGGAAGCCAGCCGATGTCTTAGATCCCTTGAAGTACCTCATTTCCACCACGAATTAGTGTACGAGTCAATTGTGATGGCGTTGGAAGCTAATAGCGCGCACAAGGAAGAAGCATTATGTATGCTATTAAAGTCTTTCGACGCTGCAGTCTTAGTCACTCCCGATCAGATGGAGCGCGGTTTTATAAGAGTATTTGATGATCTCCCAGATATTTCCATGGACGTTCCGTTAGCTTACATCATCCTCGATCGGTTCATGGATCGTTGCTACAAAGAAGGTTTCCTAACTGAAAACATTATTAAGAAAATACCAGCCAGAGGACGTAAACGTTTCGTTTCCGAAGGGGATCAACGTTTCATAAAAAATAACAGAATTTTGTAATTCCCTTTCGCCCCTTGATAACGTTGAAGAATAATGGCGACGGATCAACTAACCACATAACAATGTCGAAGAATAAAACTATTGGCCATATAATTATATACAGTACTGGTTAGAGCTCATGTCATTGAATTCATTTGATATTTTATAAGCACTAGGTGCTTATAAGAAAGATGAAAACAATACGATGTTAATTCTTTTTGTATGTATTTGTTCTTCTATGAATAAAGATTATTTGAAGTTGATGGATTATAGTTTTTGGATCACTGAAACTTGTATGTAGTAGAAACTGTATTAAAAGCATTTTTGTTTAATTTGCCGGCTTCAAAAAAATTTCTGTTTTATGTAACTTTCTATCTGTAAAAACTATTTTGGAATATAAGAAATAAAAGTGATTTAGATTTATTCTCTATTCGTCTACTTGAACGCCTTCAAAATTCTACTAAAGTTGTTGATATGTTCAACACGAAATTTCAACAAGCATTTTACAATCAGTTAGTTTTTCCGACGACTCCACCATACTTGTTAATAGTTATCTGCTGGTCTTTATAGTCAGTGCTCAAGCCTGGCTCGATCGTGTACTTGCCCGAGCACGGCTTTTCGCAAACTTCGCCTCAAGACCGTGTTCAGTTTTATAATGCGTACTTCGGATATTTTCGGTAGAGGTTGTGTTGAAGTATGAAATTTTGGGGAATTCTAGTAACTTTAACTGCAAAGGGTTTTTTGCCGGGAAATGAAACCGTTACGCATAACCTTTATTTTCATTGTATTCGCGCGCGCGAAGTGTGTTATATTTTTATCGTGTGAAACGGAAAGAAATGTTGAAAGTATGTAATAAAGTAATTGTACATCGTACCATTTCGACTCTCTTCTATAGGGTTACTCAATTTTCGCCAACAGCCAGTGGCAGGTGCATAAAAGTTTACACGTAAAATAAATGTTCAGAAATAAATTATAATATGTACTCATCACTTACCGTAAGAGTCTTGCGTGAAATCACAAACTGAATAACATCTGTTAAATATCCGCAAAATTAGATGTGTTTCCATAGTTGTTTCAGCAAACCGAGTGCGAAGTGAGGGACAAGTGTGTTCATTGCAGAAAACGAACGTTTCTACATCTAGTGACGTTTACGTAATTAAAATAATAATTGTTTCGTCTAACCTAACCACGGTTTTTTTAATCTTTTTTAACTCCGATTTAATTCCTTTTTCAACATCTTTACGAGCAGATCGAACAAATCTTTTTAGCGGTGCCCGACTTAGTAATTTGCAGTCCGAATATTTATTGCAAAGGAAGACACATACTTCGTTGTCTAGTAAATGAAACGGTAAATTACATAAAATAAAGGTAACACATACATTAGATTTAAATGTTTCATAGTGGTGTATGCGACTTTTTTTGAAGAATGCTGTTTGCTATTTACGTGACGTTGACAATTCCTTTTGGACCAACACATTAAAAGGATATTACAAACCATACATTCAATTTTGACGCCATCATAATTTAGGTCCGGCATTCCTAGTATAAAATGTGTATCTTTGTTCAATATTGACCGTTTAGTGCTCATTCACAATGAGCGTAAGCGTAATTTGTGCGTATAGAATGCATAATACATAAGGTTGAAAGTAGAAAACAAACGTATCCCATACAGCAAGATTCAAATTTGCCACAAATATCTTTAGTAACTTCAACATTAAAGCATGAAATTACCTACTATTTTTGTATTATATTAATGGGTGTTTTAATGCCTTTAAGTTGAAGTTACTAATAATAATTGCGGCAAATTTGAATTTTGCTGCTTGGGATCCGTTCACAATGCGTGTTTTTAGGCGATATGTAACAATTACGTTGATCATATGATAGACATAACAAACTCGTAAAGTTGGAATATATATATTCAACTTTATGCACACTTTATGGTGAGTTTACGTTGGAATATAGTAAATGTTAATATTTATGTTAGCAGATATACATATGTTGGTGCTATTGGTAGAGGCGACAATTGATGCTCAGCTTCACGCGTGGTTCACGTTGAATACTCAGTTGTTAATTTAAGGTTATGTCACAATACAGCGGACCTACTGTATTATTTTATGCAGATTTATCATACTAAATCTTGTAGCGATGGGGAATGTGGATATCGAGTTATATTTTTTCCTATTTCTGTTTACCGGTCGTACCCCGCAGTGTTTCAATGTCGCTTTCCAATTTAGCTATTTTTTCAGCACTTGTAGGTTACAGTCTGGTCACAGTTTTCATCAAAGATAAGATAAGGTTTACATTCTCTTTTGAACTTGCACTTCACATTCACTACAATTCGTTTTTCATCGTACTATACAGCGCATGCGTTCTAATATATTATGGTGAACATATTTAAGTTCAGTGTGAACAATTAGAATTATAAATGATTTAGGTTTCAATTACAAATCCGCATTCGTTACGCTTACGCTCATTATGAATAAGCACTTGGGCGACGTACACAAACGTAGAACCACGAAATAGTATTTACGGCAGCGTACATGCATATACAACAGATCTCGTTGAGAAACAGTTATATTGAAGATTGTGTCGAATCTCCACCACTGCCCGTTGGGGGCTAGTGAGCAAGTCTACCTTTCTGTGTCGTTTAAGGCATTTATTTTAACGAATTCGTTATCGCTGCTTTGTGGTCTGGTTACGTTGTTTCAAACTGCTTCATCCGTTTAGATGCACGCCTTGTCTTGCACCACTACACCATTATTGACAAGAGTGGAGGTATACTGAGTAGTAATCATTTCTTCATCAATGAATTTGCCGAGATTATGTCTGCATAATTGCTAAATATACAAAAATCGACTGAAAATAATCTTGTGGTATAGGAAGTTTCAATGTAGTAGTGGTAAAGTGGTTGCATAAATTCGGGTTGTCAATAAAAATCTTTATTTCTTTAACATAATATATAATTATCTAAATATAATATATAACAAATAAAAATAATAATTATAATCATGATAAAAGACAATCATCACAAAAGGAAACAAAGTAAAAATACGGATGCAGTCGGTTTAAAAGCGAATAGAAGGGATGTACGATTTATACCGTTTTAATCTAGATACTTAAGTCATATTTTAAAGTACAATCAATAGAAACAACATAATGCATCACAATATTTCAAATATATGCGTGCGCCTAATAAATAGTAATCTCATGGAGTAACTGTTTGCCGCAACTATGACTATTTCAAACATATTATGCGTGGATGTATTTCCTAAAGGTAAAAACATTGTATACTATTAAAGTTACGATGTAATAGGTAGAAAAATATCCATGGCCGAGTAGGATATTTTTTTAAAATTTTGATACTTATACCGACATATATTTTATATTTACAATACTGTACACCATTTTTCAATTATTTACAGCGTTATACATTAGGCATATTACAACTTGCGCTATTTGCTTCTTCCATACGAAGTCGCCGGCAAAATTAGCCGCCCACTATATTTTCACAATGATATAGCCTTTAGATTTTGTGCGAATCGTACAGACTTATAAGGCTGCCTATACTTATTTGACCGGAAAAAAATGAAGTAGTGTTATTTGTGACGTAAATTTATCAGAAGTGACTTCAGTCTGTTAAATAGTAAGATTTTGTTTATTATTTTTAATTATTGCGTTTTGAGTTCATCTGTTTAATTTGTTATTTTTTGCTAAATCTTTGCCTTTAATCGACGAGGGAGCAAGGATATTTGGAATATCTCGCTCTACACTCAAACATGCTATTAGGCCGGTATTACATTATCGTAAATCTATGACTAAGATTTATTGTAAAAGGTTTTATATATATATGTATTTTTACATATTTTATCAAATTTTATTTTATCAACTATCTTTGCCAAATATCTATGCTGGTGTAATACTGGCCTTAGGCGATTTGGTGAGTTATTTACACTAGGAAACCTAGTCAAGATCGAAGACGACGTAAATTTGTTTCCGAAGCCTCTTTAACACCGCAATGGAAGCATGTAATCGCTTACCTAAAGCGAGAGGTGTGAATGTAAGCGAACAACAATTACGCGGAAGCTTGCTGATGCGGAAATTCGGAGCAGAAGACAAACTCGAAGTACTGAATTGCTCCAGCGACATTGAGTAGCATGGCTTCACGTTGCTCAAAATCACGTTAATCGGACAATATCAATGTTTAAGAGTACCATACAGACCGAAAAGCAATTTGAACCATGTCAATGGATACACGATCTTTGTCAAGGTCACCTCCCTAGCTGACCTGAAGAAGACTTCACTGAACAAGATTCTGAACTACCTTAAGGGCCCGAACTTGTTTGATGAACTTTAGGAGAAGTCCGCACTACAATACCCCTGGGGGTCGCAGTGGACAGAAGGAATCAACGGATATCGTAGCAAACAACACAACAAACGACCATAATATACGGAATATTAATCATTTTACGCTTTTGGCGTCATTGTAAGTTCGAAATCGAAAACTTATCTTTGTTAAATGGAGCTCAATGTATTATCTTAAAAAAGAAAATGTAGAATTGAAAAATAAACTTAAAAGGTTAAATGTATGTTTTTCATGTCAACATATTTAACATTCGAATAGACCGGACTATCAAATGTTTACTTGATACACTTTTTAGTCTATTCGACAATCTAACTTTAAAATATTATCTGGGATGGACAGTAGCAAATATTGCTAATAACCCTACTGAAGCATTGATTAAACATATTAAATTCTTTGTGTTTTAAAGATAATTATATTATTCAAATAGAAAATAAACACAATACAAAGAAAATCCAAACAGGAGTAAATATAATGGAAGAAAATTAATAGGTTATTTCTTTTATTTAGAAAACTAGACAGTGTCGCCAACAGCGTAAAATGATAAATATTATCTTTAATTTGATCATTTTACGCTGTTGGCAGCAATGCGTAGGTTTCCAAACGAAACAAATCGACGTCATCACTTTTCTTCTCTATTTATTTTCGCTAGAAAAGATGGCGACACCGTTCCATCTAGCGCAGCTCAGCGCCTGAGCTCCTTGAACGCACCCACTGGCTGCGTTCAATGAGTTACGGATCTAGCGGTGTCCTGAACTGAACCGCTAGATCTAGCGGTCGCCATCTTGCCTAGCGAAAATAAATTACGCTGCACAGCACTGGATGACGTAGCGGAGAGTGGGGATAGGCGCTAACCATTCAAATACGAATTCAAAAGAACATGGGAATGATGTTAAATCACTAAGTAATGCGTTTTTTTAAATATCTTGTATTAGTTTACATCATAGAAATTATTATAAAAGGTGAGTTCGAGTTTTTGTGACAGAGCGACAGTGGATTTTCTTGGAGCGGGAGTGGAGTGAGATAAGGAGTAGATAGAGTTTTTAATATAAACGAACGGTATAGAGTGTTTTCTCCCAACCATCTATCTAACCTCAAAAATATTTAGTGATACGGGACAGGGTAATACCGGTGTCTATGAAGTTTGATAACAACCCGAAATAACAACTGACAACAACTCAAGTGAACTAATTGACAGTTATGTTTTATTTCAAAAATTATCCTATGAACGCTCCCTGGTGGCATCTTTTCAACAAAGGTTTGACATTTATGCTTACATGTTCTACGTCACTCTGTGGTCACTCTACGTGCACTATCTCCAGTCGCAGAGTGCGTGGAGCTTGCTCTGCTTACGCTACTCCATTATAAACGAACTCTCAAAAATGAACTCTATTCACAGCAAATTCAATAAACGATCGCAATAAACACTCGAAGAGTATATGGAGTAAAAGGATTTGAATAAACGAACTCAGCTAAAGTTGTAGGTGCTTAGAAACACGTAATATAAATATAAAAAGTATAAAAGCCATTGACAACTAAATTTTAATGGCCGACGCTGATAAATATTCCTCACTGTGGACAACGCTTACGTTACACAAATGAGAAAGCGTTTGCGTCACGTGATTTTCATCTGAATTTCTGCTTAATTTAGCTCTTAATTATCCCGTAGTTAGGAAGCAGATAAGACATTTTTTTTCTAATCTTACCACAATAGCCGGTTATTATATCCCCCACATAGCTTTATTTTTCATTAAAAGATTTATGTATTTTTGTATTAAAATTGTATTAATTATGTATTGAAATTAGTCATCTTTATTTTAGTACAATTAAAGAAAATTAACAAACAAGTAAGTTTTATGGTTTAACTAGGAGAGTGAGAAAATTATACAATTCGCATATTTTACGAGTTGGGCGCTTAATTGTGTCGGTGTTTGTATGTCACATGTCACAATGTTATATTTGGATAATACATACAGTGGCAGATAATGAAATTAGGACACTATTCAATTCAAAACGCGTAAGTGATTTTCTATCAAATTTTGCTTAATTAATATTGTCTACGACTATACATACTATCGCAATCGATGGAATATATAATAAAAAAAAAGAATTAACACAAGTATTGCCATGTAAAGTTTTAAAACGTACATGTAGCGATTGAATAATAGAATATCAATGAAAATAAATATGAATTAGTTTGAAATACACATTTAATTATTTTTTCTCAAATGTATACACTGGATTTATGATAGGATTTACACTTAAAGTACTCATAAATATATAAAAATTATTGCTTATAAAATAATTTAAAACCCCTGTATAAACAAAGGGAACAGATCAAAATACGAAGTCCTCCGATTGTAGACCACTTACCAATACATTTCTGTTTTTTTTTTGTTTGTAAAGTATATGCGATAAAAATCAAATAATGAATGCGGCGCATTCTTTCACTTACAGCTACTATTGTCATTGTAAAAGTATAATACGTGTCTAATCTTCACTGTCCCTTTTTAACTGATAGATATAAAATTACAATTCCGAAGTCTAATCGGACACGAACTAGTCCGATATTGGTTACTACTAATGGCAGTGTTCTGTCACATCAACTATTACCGACTTTTTCCATCCAAATAAGAAGTATCCGACTGCAGCACCGGCCACTACAGCTATACACAGCCAGACGTTATAAGTCATGAAGATCAACATCAGGAAATACGATAGGACCACTTGTACTATGTGCAAGGCTGTTTGAAGGAAGTGCATGGGGCTGACCATCGAAGGCCTACGAGCAAACAAAATAATCCAATTAGATCATGGCATACACAACTGTAGTTTAGGCAGATAAATAGCTTTTAAATAGAAACAAGTAAAACATTAATTAAGCCATAGAATAAATAAAAATTAAAAAATAAAGAGACAAAATTTATGGTAATGGAAGATAAAAGAAAATAACAAAAAACAGCCCAACTACAGCCAACAACATTTGGTAGATGAGAGTTGGCTGTGCAACGGAGGTTTAAATGTTAGTAAAACGTAAACTGAAAATTAATAAAAAGCGTTAAACAAGAATATTTTTTTAAATAACAATACACGAGTACCGACACTTACGGTTGCTTGTGGATAACTTCACCGACCATACTGCGTTTATAGAAAACACAAAACAAATTAATATGATTTCAAACATACATTAGAACACATTATTAACAAAAAAAAGGAATATGTAAATCTCTATTTTCAAGTAAATTCATCGAGAGATGGGCTTTTTTTTACAAAACTTGATAACCATATCAGTAGTGCCATCGAGTATCTTAAAAAACCGATTTATCCGCACCTTTTTAACGTACGCCCCATGTATGCGTTTTAGAGTTATTAAAACGAACATTGGGTTTTTCAATTATGTACATCGGGGGTCGGAACACTTCTTAGTGCATTTTTTTAAACTCTCCAAGGTTCACAGTTTAATTTTTGAAAAAAGTAAAATGTTATATTTTAAAATATTTATTTGTATACAGTATGAGAGATCAGTTTATAGTCATCAATAGTCGTCGGTACGGAAATTGCGGGGCTTAGGCGTAGCTACTAGACACGCGAAAACGAGAGATACTCCACTTATGTATTGGCTATCGAGTTGAATGTTTTGCAGGGTCATACGTCTAAATAATTATATTCGCCGGTTGAAGTATTGTTCAACGTGAAGCATTATAGTATGTTCGCAGAAATTTTGTGGAGATCTTATTCTATCCAATTAGGTGATTACTTTGAGCATACATTCTAATAAAATCATTTTAAAATAATCGTTATTCAGCTATTTCTAGGAAAATCTTTGGTTTCTTCTAAATAACCCTTCTAACTGTTTTTATTTTGGATTTTGTTAGAAATATAATTCGTTTCTTATTTATATACAAGTACATGCATAATTCTTAGCTTTCACAAAATGACAATTACCGTTTTTCTTTGGTATGGAAGAGAAGTTGATACACTTCCTTGTTGTCAAAAAGCATTGCAATGCATTTATTGTCGCTATTGTTTCTGTGTTGTATTACTTGGGTTATGTGGAATATATCGCGCCATCCTTGAAAGCACTGAGCTTGTGTAACTTTGGGTGGCTGTAGGACAAGCGCTCTTACTGTAGACATATATTGTGACCGGTATGAAGTGACCTGCATAAAGTTCGGTTCACATATGGGATTCTTTTTAATCATTAAAATTTTGGAGAAAATCGATTCAGCATGTCTAATAACTCAAAAATCTATGTTGGCATAGGTCACCTGACTACTGGTATGGCGGCAAATTTGAAGACTATAGTACGAAACGTCAAGTATTGATGTTAAATAGCATGATACTATTCGCAACCCCAAATTTGGAAGACGGCAAAATTCTCGACCCCAAATAAAATACCGAACAACCCAACAAAGCATTACAGAACCTATAAACCGGGTTACCACCAACCCGATTAAACCGCACATTTTGCGTACGCCCAATGTATGCCTTTTAGAGTATATAAAAAATAAAAAAAAACAAGTTATTTGAAAACGCTTATGCAATTTTTTAAATTAATTATGTATGGATTAATGAGAAATTTCACCATACATTTCTTTCGCTAATTTATCGTAGTCGAGGATTTAATTAGAATTACTTGCTCCTAAGCATAAATCTACAAATGTGCATGTTAGATCATTTGATCAGTAGAAGATGAATTGATCATATGTGTGTTAGAGCATTTGCTCGCTGGCACTTCTGAACCAAAGTTTTTTTTGTAAGATAGTAGGGAGTAGATTCCCGCCTGTGTATATAACCGTTACTTTTTGTAGACCAATGTAAGAAATATGTTAGTTATTTTTTTATACAATTCTTGTATTTGACGAACCGCTGATTTTATTGAACACTAATCAGTGTTTGAAAAAAATGGTGCACCTGTAAGTGTTTTTCTACTCAAACTAGGGTAATTATGTTTATCAATCAAGTTCCGGAATATTTTATTATTATTGCGTCCTTTCTGAACAAAATCATTTTGTAAGTTAATTATTTCTAATTGTAGGTTTTCACAAATTATAGTAGTCACATCAACTTTCGTGGTATTGAACGAATTTATGAAAAAAATTGCTACGAAATCAAATCAAATCCGGAAGAAAACGCACCTCTTTTTGTCAAATGAGATATAAATAACGCTGAGATTCGAATAGAGGGCGCTATAAATCCAATACATTTGCCAGTCATCGCTGGTTTGTTGTAACTGATTTTTCAACTGGAATTTTTTTTTAACACTGCAAAATATATCCACTCCCAATATTAAATCAACTTGATTTTAATAATTGAATTCATCCAATTGCAGGTAAAAGAAAATGCAATTCCGTTTCTAATTGAGTTGCAATTGTCTAAATTCTCCTAATTATATATACAGGTATAGAAAATTTTCATTTTGGATACCGATTTCAATGTATTGTCGCTAGGACGGTGCCAAATTGTACGTACCGCCTGTTTCGTGATACCGGCGGATGTAGGAAATACCGCAGTCGGTAGTGCGCTGTTGTAAACATCATAAAAGTGCGTGTGCCAGATTATTGCGATCAGCGCTGCCCGCCCACTTGTGTATGCATATAGGGAACTACATACATATATTGGTAACTACGAACGACGGTTTTTTATACATGGTTCGCTACTATTAGCAGATGTGAAATTTCCAACTGTGAATTTGATACATGTGTATACAAACGTAAATTTAGTGCGCGTATAGCATATTTGACGCGACACCTCAACAGAGTGAGATTTACCGAGTTATTTCAATTAACTTTCGCATTGTGACCGTTTAGTTCACGTTTTTTTCTTCAATCTTAAGTAATCAGTAAATTGTGAATTGTCTTTTCCGTTCAATTATTGTAAATTGCGTTGTTTATTACCGATAGCTCCAACTGAATGACAGATAGTTACCAGAACTGTAAAGATAGCAAGGACTGTGGGGCAGCACGATAAACAAACTGTTCGGATTACTCCTCCCGCACTAGTATTAATTAATTCGGGACGACACGTGTTTCGGGAATGCGTGGATTCCCATCGTCAAGTCCGGCACCGAATGGCTTTCGAGGATCGCTTAAATAGAACACACGCACTACCTTCCCCTCTCCCTTCACTCCCTCTACCACCTGTTCAAAGAAACACATGCAACATTTTTCCCACTTTTACCCTGACTGGTACAATTCCAAGAAACGACCGCACGTCGTCTACAAAGGCACGTTGTTTAATCGTTCATAATAAAACA
>JARFOC010000595.1:73701-100749 GCA_031763485.1 Osmoderma eremita
TGCGATGTCAGAACTAAATATATGTTCGACGCCTCACCATATTTGGGGAAAAATGATAATATAGCGGTTAGTGAACCGTTAGGTTCTTATTATTGTAAGGTGCTTACTAGAACAATACATGGAAGAAACCGAAACATAACCGCAGCTAAAACTTTTTTGCTTTTATGAAAATTAGTACAAATATTTATAAGAAAAATGTGAATTTAGGTTTTTTTTTGAATTTCAATATACTATAAAATAAAAAATATATACCCTTACCACCTCGATGAGTGAATAACTCCTGGATACGTATTTCGGCAACTAAGTTGCCATCCTCAGTAGAAACTACGAAGGAAGATAATGCTAGACGTCGCACTCTGGGAGAGACACACAACACCACTTGAATAACACTGTTATTCAAGTAACACTATAATAATAACAGGAAATACGTATCCAGGAGTTATTCACTCATCGAGGTGGTAAGGGTATATATTTTTTATTTTATACTATTTTAAGCCACCGTATCCTATTTTGTATTTTATGTTTAATATACTATGTTCAATGTATTTTCTAAAATAATTAAAAAAAAAAAATTATGTACGCTTTACAATGATTATTTTATGGACTTAAAACAAATTATTGAACTTTTTTTTATTTTACAATGAAATATGTAAACATTTAAATATAAGAGACTTTTTTCAATAAAAAAAAGATTATTAATTAAAAATAAACTTGTTTTTTTAAAAAGTCGCCTCACAGGCGAGGTTTAGGTTTACCCGCTTATAAAAAAGATTTAGTGTTCTAGGGTTATAGAAAATGAAAATTTTGAGATCTCATTCAAATTTAAATTATTTTTGTTTTTTAAGTGATAATAATTCAATGTTTGTGCTGCCCACCTATTAAAAATACTCACGAGCCGCCGCTGTTCTAGATTAACAAGATTAAAATATGATTAAGTATTATATAATATATTTATATAATATTTAATCATCAAACAGGTAATATATTTATCGAGACTTACTTTCAAATACTCTCCAACGAAATAAAAGCAAATATATTGCGAACGATATTCCACGAAATCGACTAATCAACAACTGGCAAGCACGTTAAAAAAAGTGAACCATATCAAAATCGTAATAATACTAGTTTTATTACAACTACGAATTAGGTGCTAATAGAAAAAATATGCAAGCTAATAGCTAGAGATAAGGAAAGGACGAGATGTAAATTTTCTAAGCGTTTCTTTTCTAACCAATCGGATATTGACGAGAAATAGAAAGAAAAAAAAACAGGCATACAGTCACAAAGGATCCAATTCAGACAAATCCGTAGATAAAGGCTCGCTTACAGAAGGCGAAATGAATTTTTGGTCGGTTTTACGCACGACAGCCGATGGCGACTTTTGCACACGGTACACCCGGGTTATCCAGGCGCACGGTTTATCGAAATCTCCGCCTAATTACGACAGGTATTAGGATCGAAATTGGTGCGGCACGATCAGGTATTTTTGCGCACGGCACCACGCCGATCCGGTCGAAAGTGCTTAGCGCAAAAAGCTAATTGGTGCCGTGCGCAACGCGCCATTATATGCCACCTTGGTAACATGAATAATCAGTTTATCTCGCACCGTGTTTGATTGTTCGGTATTATACGAAGTTCATAGTCATTGGGAACTTATATCGGTTGGTAGAAATGTTTTCGAATCGACGACCCAGTGCGATTACGTGTGCCCGCCATATTGATGATAAGAGGTGTGTTCGGCACTTCCACTCATCGATTTTTTTTACGAAGCCGGGAGGATTAAAGCAGAAGAGTTTTTGAAAACCCGGTATAGACACATCTTTACGTTTATGGTACTATGGTAGAGATCTGTTTGTGGTAATAATTAAAGGAATTCGCCTTGCAGAAATAAACTTTCGTATATCCAATTATTTTTGAAAGATCGCTACTTTAGATTTTGTATATATGTACATACCGTGGCAACCAGAAAGATAAGACAGTCCAAATAATAGTTTAAATAAATTTAAGGAATAAGCCAAGAGTAATAAATATGATATATATTTAGTTAAAAAGGCATAAGTGTATATAACTGGTCAACGTGCACAAAGAAAAGTTGCGAAATATTATCAGAAAATATGTAACGTAAAATCAATTTAAACTTGACGTTAAATAAAATAAAGTATTCAAGGAAAAGGAAAAATACGTGCCTCCCGTATTTTTTCAATTTTTTACGTGTAGATGATCCAAAAAGAAACAAATTGAGGGACGGGTACAAGAGAATCAAAATTAGATAAAACATACATATTTTTGTAGGTTATGGATACATAACCATAATTAATATAGGAATTTTTCCAGGAAAATGTTATTTGCCATACTTTCTTGATGTTTTTAACACTTGTATTTAATAATATGGGATTATATACTCTTTTACACTAAATATGGAAAATCAGGACTATATATGGTTGTATATTATTAAATACAAGTACTAAAAATATCATGAAAAGTATTATAAATAACATTTTTATGGAAAAATGCCAATATTAAGATGTATCCATAACCTAAAAAGTATGTAAATATATTTCTTTTTACCCAGAATAGTTATTGTCTTTTTTAGATCAACTACAAGTAAAAAACAATATTCCAAATAAATACGCCAGACACGTATTCCTCACTTTGCTCAAGACAAGAGCTGCTTTCTATTTGCAAGTGAGGTAAGACAACATAAGGCAGTTATCTCAGTTACAAAAATTAGTTCAAAATCAGTACAAATGATACGGGTAAGTTAGGAATTCTACTCATCAAAATAGGAGTGACATTTCACATAACCTATATCCTTTAGCAATTTTCTCATTGCGATTTGCTTTTAAAACATGTTGGGGCATATTTAATGTATTATGGTATTGACATCAAAAATGGATCTGTGGAAAGCACTTATAAACGTTTTAATACAAACTGAACTAAGTATCCATCTACAGATGGATATTTAGTTTCATAATATTTTTTTTCCAATAGTAAAATTGAAAAATACATTTTATTTGTATATTTAATCAGTTTTATGTTCTGCAAATATCACGGGGAAAAGTATTCAACACACATCTGTTCCAATTAATTTATAGGCTATGTTTACAAGCCGTCTGTCAACTCTGGTTTTTTACCACTTTTCACTAATAAGCTACAATTCTTACTATCTGAGTGTACTAGTCAGCATACTTAGCAAGGGCGAGAGGGGCGGAACAATACTTACTTCTCTCACATGTCATTTTGCAAATGGAACGATGGTTTATGTAAGTAAAAGTGAGGAATGGTGAGAAAATGTAAGATTTAGGGCAAATAGAAAGCAGCTAAGTTCTTTCCCTTTCTTCCTTAGCAGGATAATAACTATTTGAAAATCTAAATGTACATAATTAAGCGACGGCAAAGGAAAGAAAAAAATTTAACTTAAAACACGGTGTGGGAAAGCGGGAAAAAACGAAATACATAAACATTGTCGCTTCAAAACACAACCCAATCCTAAAGACTCCTCTACCATTCTTACAAAATTTCTGTGGCTTCCATTGTTCCTAATCTAATTTTTTGATTAGAACAACAAAGGCAAACATATAAAATATAACGAAGATCAAATAGAATTTCTGCAAACATAAGCCTAATTAACAAAGTTAACAAATTAACACATTCTTTGCGGGAAACGAGTTAAGACGGGCTGCACAAGAGTATCGCCCGCATAGAATGTGTTAAGACTCTATATTGCTGATTTAAAAAGAAAATATTTCATGCAATATTAAACGGTAACAAAAGATCTTTTTCATCTTCCGCAATTTACTTGATTGTAAATTATTGTGTCTTATTCTTGAATAGATCTAAATCATTAATTAACTAAAGATTGCAAGAACTGTGGGACAGCACAATAAACACACTGTTCGGATTACTCCCGCAAAAAATATTAATCAATTCGGGACACGAGTTTCGGTGAATTCCCATCGTCAAACCGTATAACCGAATTAATTTAAAAAAATAAATTGCAGTCAGAATGGTTATCTATTTAATATGATGATTATACATTTAAACAATTATTAGGTAGTTAAGATTTCATTTTAAGAATACTATTTTATACACTCACAATCAGACAAAAATGATAATTAGATATTAGACTAATACAATGAATCTACAAAATAATGAAACCCATGTGACCTCTTTTAGGTATGCAACTCAGTTAGCAGCACGGTAACAATCAAAAATAAAATTTTCATGTGTATATATTGACAGATAAAATTTGATAGGTTAGGTTTTTGGTTATAAATAATTATACAGGCAAGAAATAGGGAAATAATTATATTGTGAAAGTTATAACAAATTTGATTTACGAAGACGTAGGAATAATAATAAATACAGAAATAATCAACGAAGTATAACACCCAGCGTACGAAAATCAACTGTCAAATTGACAGAAATATTAGGAATATTTCATTCGTTGCCAACTTAAAATTTACGTCATTTTATATTAGAAGTTTCCTTACTTTGTAGATTCATTGTATTACATTTGTATATAAGTTCTATTTTGCAACCGTTAGAAATCGACATGGGTTATCACCTTCCATTTTCCCTGGTGATAAATTGTGGCTAAAAGATTTCCAAGAAATTAACCTTGAACCTGCTTGTTATTTGTCCGAATTTCATTTCTTAAAACGTGCGGGTAATGTTTTCTTATTCCATTAATTTTAGGTAAATATGGCACTTTAGAATAATAAAGAGTTAAAAATATATTTGACTATTGACACTACTATAACATGAAAAAGGAACAAAATCGCTTTACGAAAATGGGAAATATTAATATGTAGACATTTTGAAGGATTAAAAAATCATATGATTCTGAAGTAATATCGAATACATATGTATGTATTTATTAAATACATATTTGCAATGAGGCTGATCTACTACACATATCTATGTATATATTATCATAATGATGTATTTTCTCGTTGGTATATCATAATTTTGATAATAAAAAAAATATAACACCTATAGGCATTAATTTGTGCATGCTGCAACACAAAAATGCGATTTCTTATCTAATTCAAAACAACCATCAAACAACAATATATCAGTATCTCACTTAAGAAGAGAGATTAACTAAAAATATGAACTTGTTTGATAATGACGACACAATTCCTTAAGAACAGAAAAGTCATATTACTCGATAGTGTCTACTTATTTAATACCCTTTTGCCGATGCTCAAACAGGCATTGGCAACAAACCATATTTCATACCTGTATTGTATTATATAATCAGTAACCATAAATATGACAGTTGAGTTAATATATAACTGATAAACATGTAGACTATTTGGTATGTAAGATAATACCCGTGATAAAAGTTTATAATTTTAGAAAATGTTATCCAATTATGTGGACTAAGAAGAATGTATGAATGATAAATGAAATAGTTTTAGTTTGTTAATCGGGATTTCCACCTGCGGTAGTTGACGTCAACTAATTCTAGTTAAAACAGTTGTAATTATTGACGCAGTTTAAGTTTGTAAATTAAAAATTCACATTTACATGGTTTACCTACGCCTATATCGGTCACAGTTTATTTGATATGTAATTACAAAAGGCATTCTTTAATACAAGAACATTCTTAATATTTATACATATAGGTATATTTATTATTGGATTTAAATATCTCTTACAATCCTAATCTACATACCAAGAATAACCATAACGCAGGAAAAAAATAAAAAGCCACAGGTTTTTTTAATCAGAAATAATATTCAAGGTTATCATGTTTTCGTCAATTGTGGTGTTTCATTTTAGACGGGCAAAACAATTGTTTTATCTGTTGTAATAAACTATCATGTTTTAGTCACAATCTATTGAACGTTAGAGTATCAATCACAAATGTAAAAGTCTACGTAATTTAGTTAGATCGTGTTTATGAATAACAAATTTTATAATTCTTAGATTTTATACGAATAATTATTAAAATGATCTTGTAAAAATGCATTTATAGGTGCGAGATTTTATTATATAACTATGGCTAAATTTAAACGACTGTAATTTATTGGAGCCGTTCATTACACTTACTATGAACACTAAATATGGTACAGGTATACAGAAACTGCAAAATATAAAAGCATATTATGCAAATATTCTTTGCATATAGGCAATAAGAAAATATACACTTTAAATGATTTAAAACAACTAACTGTATGCAACTCATAAGTAATAAAGAATTTCAAAAGATTTTACTATTTAAAAACCTATTTATAAGAGGAAATGTTTATAGTTAGTACCTATGCTATAATTTCACACTTCCAAATCATGGATTTTTCAACATTATTTCACCGATTAAATTGAATGGGTAACTATAAATTTCATTCAGTAAATTTATTAGATGCCAAGTGGAAATGTCCCACAGTAATAGTTGAACAATAAGACAATATAAATTCGTTTTCAATTAGCAGGTCAAGTGATAAAGCCAATTGTTTGTTACTTTGCTGTTAACGTAAAGGGCAATTAATACTATTTAACATCGCAAAACACATACACATATGTTACACAATACTCGGCCACTTTACGTCCTACAAAAACGTTCACTTGTTCATTCTCTACTGCTGATATTTTTTAAATATTTATGTAATGATAATTTATGTTATGCATAAATAAAACAATGCAAATAAATGATAATATAGAAATGTGTTTTTGTTACATAAAAAGAAAAAACCTAACCTTAATTCCTGCTATTCTTTTCGCCCAAAGAATTATCTTGTAAGATTCCTATTCCTTTCCTGTTAGGTTTCACAAATCGGAAAGGCTGCTGCTTAATGTAGTTCTTTTGGAAGAAAGCATAACAGGTGAGAAACGTACAACCCTTCACTTTTACAAATGCTTTCAATGAAGTATACGTCTGTTGATAATTGCGGCGACGTCATGATCATCTCTTTATTTACGTTTAGCAATCCATTGAGAGAAGAGAGAAAGAAATATCTTTGTGTAACAAGCAAATGTGGGGCAAAGTATTATCTGTCAAATTGACAATTATTATATTAGTTTCTTTTTAATCTCGTCATATGAACTAATGTTAATACGAACTAAATAAGTCAGAATAAATTTACTTTTTATAACATAATAATAACCATTATTATTGTATTTGAATGGGAACTGCACCTATGTAATATGTATTATACGTATCTTTGGAAATTCATTCTAGGAATAAAAGTAAAACTAGCGTTCAGTAATCTCAGCGCTCGGAAACTTTGAAGCCCTCTGATGTACTTGATTCTTTGATTATCCAATATGTATAAAGGTGTTTCAAAAAGAAATACATAGTACATATGTAAATATACTGAGTGATTTATTTCAAGCGAAGCGTGGTGGTATGATGAACTTTCCTAGTTCAGAGGCCTCTTATGTTGAACAGATAGCAACAGGGAGTAAAAACTGCTGTCACTTGATTGTTTTGCTCTGATGTAATTTTGTTGCTATCTTTCTCCTCGTTATATTACTGTCTTTGTGCGTTTTTCGATATCTGTCTTATATAAAGCCATAACTGAAAATTACATATTCAATTTTTGGTGAGAATCGCGTGCTTTTTAAGACAAATTTTATACATTAAATTCAAATTAATTCGCGCTACCAGTATCGCCAATTCCTCAGTCAGGTCAACTTAAAATATATAATATTTGAAATATTATACGGGCTTTTCAAAAATGTGCTGCCAGCTGATTTCTACCTCGAAATTACAAAATAGATTGTTATTTAAATGAAACTAAAACTTTGAAAATACATATTCCTTTTTATTATTTTACAAATATAAAATCAGATATTAATTCGGAGATTATTTCTGTCAATCTCGAGTAATTTTAATTTATCTTTATGTATAAGCTAGGTCTAAGCCACGTCTACGCAAACATCGATAGAGATCGACCGATAGCTTGAGTACGAAAAAAATGTTGGAGTACATTGTGAACAAAAAGGCATGACTAAAGAGTGGTATGAGATACAGACCGTATATTTGCAATTGTAATTTTTTATAATGAGAGCCTATCGATCGACCATGTGACCACATTCGTATGCAACCAAATATACAATTATTATGCTTTTGTAGTAAAATGAAATAAGTGGTAGACAAGCCATAGCTTTTATTTTGTGATACCTTAGCACAGTGTCTTCTATCTTCCAGGGTAATACGTCCAACAATATTTTCCTTTCTAGGTTCTACTGAGGATGGCAACTTAGTTGCCGAAATACGTATCTAGAGTTCTTCACTCTTTAAGGGTACCAACGGTAGTGTATGACTGGTTGCATATAATTCCAGAAGGAATGCTTCGAATTATCAAAATATACAACTTCCATTGCTTAAGCGTGCTACGTATAGCCATCTTTTGTAGAATGTTTTATTTGGGACAGATAAATAAGTGCGATCCGTGACTGGCACAATAGGTACATTGATGGTCCATTCAAATAGAAGAATATTTTTATAGACACCAAGTTCTCGGAATTAAACAACCGTCTTTTGACTTTTTTTTCGTTCGTGACACCGTTGCTACGTATTGCAAAGCATATCATATGGTTTGACAGATATATAGAGAGGTTATGTTTAAAAAAAAACAGAAACTACCAACATAGAACGTCAAAATGACAAACGTCAAGTAAGTAAGTTGGCAACTTACTTTATGCAACTGGCCATGCTCTAATTGAAGAAATCCTGCGCGGACGAAATGGTACTAGATTTGACATTACTATGCATTTGCAGAATGTGAAGTTGTTAGTATTATTTTGTCATTATCCCTGTAAAAAATCTGGTCTATGGTTGCGGGAACTATATTATATGAGTTTTGGATATCATAAATGTATCCGAAATAGCACTAATTTACATGGATTTCATAGGAAGTTTCCCGTATTTTTTTAAATATAGACATTATTAATTTTTGGATTTTGACGGCTGTGTTCGTAATAATTTACATAAAGATTTCATTCCGGAATTTTCTATATGGTAGATCGTTTTATAAAGCTTACGAATTACATTTTGGATTTCATGGTTCTATTATTATTCCCTAAAACTTTTATTCCTTAATGCTATCGGGTTTTTAGAATAAAGGCAAGTAAATGAAGTTTTGAGTTTATTTATAAAATTGTTTTCTCTTCTGTTTATTATATACAATAAAATATAAATCTATCACAAAAATAAACATAATACTAATAAATAACATTAAAGAACGCATACGATATAATGGATTACAATAGTAAACAATTGAACTAATTGATATAGTATTAAAAAAAAACTAAATTAGAAATTTCCTTTAATAGAGAATTAAATTGATCCACAACAATCACTTTTTATTTGACACCTCTGGGTACAATCAATACCAAGAGTTATGAAATTTTGGATAGCCTATGTACGTCCTTGCATAAACATATTTATAGTGTAACAAAAGTAATATGAATATCAAAAGAAGTTGGTACATAAGAAAAATATTCACTGCTTATACTTTATTTAGTCTTTTGAACAGCACATTCTCCATCAAAAAATTATTCAATGATCCTCGACACTGGTTTTTTGAGCTTCAGAGGCACTTAATTTTTCATAGATCCCTTCTAGTCTCTTCTTAAGCATCCCGTAATTTAATTTTACAGGTAGTAGCGTAAACGGATTCTAATAAAAGGTTTCATAACAAGTTAATTTTTGTGTACATAGGGGTTGTGATATTTACAGAAACATTCAGTATGCTTACCACCACCGTAGTTCCTGAAAGATGCATTTTAGAATCGACAGTGTGGATGTACTCTTCGTAATAATTCATGAACGATTCTTTAATGATTTTTTGTAGCTGATTGGGTACATTTAGAAAACACTCATTTTCGACCATCCCACAAACTGCTACTCTAAGTGTTTCATATGTGATTATCTCATTATACCGATCAGAATCACCAGGAACCATCTCCTACAAATATAGATTTTATTAACAAATGATAAAAATAGCAGGAGCTTTTGTAGATGACGTAGTTCTAATAAAAAACAGCAAAGTATAAATCCAGAACTTAGAAATTTCGAAAAATAAAACTAAATACCTGCCCGACAATGAATTTAGTAAATGGGGGTACGATTGTTGATATTTATAAATAACAAGTGGTTATTTATCAATAACAACATTGATAAATAACAAGTGGTTTATAAAATAAATACCTCACCTTATCAACTCCAGGTTCATTGAAATAAGGTTTCTCGCTCAATAAACTTTGTATCGTAAGCAATAAACTTGATAATTGCTGCGCGGGACTCCATGCTGGGCCACTCCACGTTCTAAAAATGAGAAACGTCAGTAACTTCCTAAAAAACTAAATTTGCTAGTATACCCCAAAATGCTAACACAGATCTTCCCCGAATTATATATATTTGGATTGAAACGAACCCGTCCTCCATTTGTAGTCAGCATTCGAACTTTTGGTGGTTGGATCGGATAATCATTAGGACACTTCAACACAAAATAAAAGAATCCACCACTATACGGGGTGTTCATCGGTCCGACAATTAGTGCGTAAACAAATTTTAAGTTCTTCTCATCACCGACAGCAAATATCCCAGGCAAAGCGTCAATGTATAAATTCATTAAATCCTTTTTGATTCGAGATGATGCCGTATTTGTCAAACCATCTGCCTCGCGATCAGCCATGGGATCCCAACAGGCTACACTGTTTTCATCCCCAGCACTCATCTTTCCAATATTAAAAGATGAAGTTCTATATTAGATGTGATTATATGGAATTTCACATAATAACAATATTCGTAATAAGTGCTAATTTATTTGTGTATTTACCTTTCAAGAATGTATTACAAGAGGTAACTGCGCTCTACACTGCTCAACTGCGTCTTTGCACTTGGATATTAACAGTATTGAAAACAATAAGTTCCAAACTACATCTTGGAAATTCCTACAATTTCAACCGCATTTTCATTACGAAATCAGTCAATCTTTTGGTGAATCACTCATTAATGGCGGTATCGATGTATACAGTACGTCACTGTCAGACAACCTATACAGGGAATACGTACACAGTGATCAATCTCAATTGTCTGAGGTTGATATTAAAAAGGTCCTCAGTATAGTTCATATATGGTTCATTATGTATATATTGGTATAAATGATTAAACTGTAACTTGATTTGAATATCAATAGACTGTGGCTAATCTAAGCCTCATTAGGATTGTTCCATTTGGCCAAAGAGTTATGCAGCCAAAGGCATGCAAAGCGCAGCTATTTCTTTCTGGTAGTATCACAAGTTTTATAACATGAACTTACCGCTGCTGTAACGATTTCATCTAGTTCAGACAACATTAAAGTATAGCTGGTATAGCAAAAAGGAAAGTACACGAATAGAGGCACGGTGTGATTGTTTTTTGTGATGTGTAATAATATTGGTGGTAGTGGTAATATGAACCTAACATCACATGAATTTTGGGTAATTGTACGTTTTTAGTGCTCCTATTTTGAATGGATTCAGACACATGCGCAGAAGGTGCTCAAAAATAGGCAACGTTGTCAGATGTATAATATTATTCAATACACCGTAGAAATAATACGGTATGCTCACGCGCATGTAGACCTACGTCACTGCGGAGCAAAAATCGCGCCAAGTACAAAATGAATTAAAGGGAATAATCTTTGACATAAAGTTAAATGTGGATATCTTGTATATTAAATCGCAATATTTTGACTGGTATTAAATAAATTTAAAACATACGTGGATAGTAAGTTTACTGGCGAAAAATGTAGCACATCTAACATTTGTTTAACAGTTAACAGTGGAAATATCAGTAACTTGTGATGAACTTTATGTTCTATGTATACTTCCTAAATGATTGTTACATAACTATTTTATTTTATAAAACCAACAACAACAACAAAATAGTTGCCAAAACTAGTTTACAACTTTAAGTTAAAAAATACCACTTACCACTTTGTTGTATTGAATTCTGAATACGCATTTCGGCAACTAAGTTGCCATCCTCAGCAGAAAACCACAAAGGAGCGTAGCCCTCCGAGAACAATCCTGCTCTTAACATTCAAATGTTGAAAGTGGCGTTCTAAGAGCAGGATTGTTCTCGGAGTGCTACACCATGGCTACACCTGACATTATATTTTTTCCTTCGTGGTTTTCTGCCGAGGATGGCAACTTAGTTGCCGAAATGCGTAATCAAAGTTCTTTACTTAACAAGGTGGTAAGGGGTATTTTTTAACTTAAATTTATTTTAAGCCACCGTATCCTATACCTAACCTATACATAGTTTACAAATGTTCTCTTGTTCTTTTGTTTGGGATGGGTGCCACTCAAACAGTGGTCATATAGGAAATGCTTTATTTCGGTCTTGTTACAATCTATCTCTGTGTACATCGGGTATGCAACCCAATCATCTTAAGACTATTTATACTCACTGTATTTCTAAGCAACAAAATTCAAATTTGCCGCAATTATTTTTAGTAACTTCAATATTAAAGCATGAAATTACCTACAATTTTGTATTACATCAATGGATATTTTAATATCTTTAAGTTGAAGTTACTAAAAATAATTGCGGCAAATTTGAATTGTGCTGCTTGGGTTGACTAACACAAAAACAAAGAAGTTTTTTTTATTTTTTTTCATATTACAGCGTTATCTGAAGACAGTTCTTTAATATTCTTTCCTAACCGCATTATGTAACAGAAAGTATAATATTACACATTTAAAAAAAGTCGAGTCGTGAAAAATATGAAGTGTTTTAAACGTGATAAGATAACGACTATTAATTCATTCTGAATATAAAAATATACGGTTGTTTACTAGCTTTTAACTATAAAATTATAAAAAAAGCCAAAGACTGGTTTTTAAATTCAAATGAATTCCGCCAAACGAATCTGCAAGTATTAAAAGACATGGTATTAAACGAAATCTGACATGGTTCACCGTTGCGCATGTGTACTAAATTCTCGCGAACAGCTGGGATCCCGGAGTACTAAAACGCACAATTACCGAATTTTGTAAATGTTTAGGATGTAAACGACTATTTATAATCCCGATTACTACGACAGTAATAATTAATCTTGGCCACACGGTAAAGTTCAAATTTGTCATTATTTTTAGTAACTTGTACATTAAAGCATGAAATTACCAACAATTTTGTATTACATAAATAGGTATTTAAATATCTTTGTGTTGAAAATACTAAAAATAATTGCGGCAAATTTGAATTTTGGTATATGGTTGTTAAAAGGTGCGATGCACGCATACTCGGTAGTTTTAGTGCGAAGCTATTATAAAAAGGGCAATTCCCAGAATGGAGAATGACGTAGTTAGGATTGAAAAGTTGCATGGTCGAACGACGTATCTTTGAAATATATTTCACTAAATTTTAAATAATTAAAAAAATAATACCCTTGTATGTAGGTAATACTTTTACCACTTCAACTTATTTTATTATTAGCACTTTACTTGAAATTGTGTTCCCTTTTGATGGTACACTCAGTAATTTTTAATATTAGGGGAAAGCTTACTATTATTTGGATATGATGTGAAAATGCATGAGGTAAATAATAGAAAATTTCATTTTTATCTTAATTTATTGAAAACCTGTCTATACAAATAAAATTATATCGGGCAGGTCTACATTAACCTTGTTTCTGAGCTAATTCTTTAGCCTTGGCCTTCTCCAGTTTAGCTATACGGGCCGCAGACTTCGAGCCAAGTACACCACCACCCCAGTGGCGCCTGATTTCATCAGCACGGTCATTGAAATTCGTTTTGATCACTTCAACGATCTTGTTGAAGTTAGCCCTATCACCAGAGTCTTCTTGAGTCAGGGCTACAGCCGAGCAAGTCTTCCGCCTTACTAGGCGACCTAGTCTTGCACGGCCTTTCACGATGCAATACGGGACACCCATTTTCCTGCATAAAGCTGGTAGAAAGAGCACAAGCTATAAGGAAACGTTAATTAGTTAAAAGAATTTTGAAGTAATTAAGGTTTCGCCTGTGATTGTTTTTTTTTGCTCAGTTGTCAAATGTCTACATTTCGATGCATGTTAATTCACGCAAAAATCAGGTGAAGAAATTCTATATTCCATCATGGCAAATAATTAAATCGAGGAAGACCAAAAAAACAACACAAGTAATGCAGTTACCTCAATTGGATCGACATCATGGGCAATGACGACAAGTTGCGCTTTCTTCTGTTCCACCAACTTCGTTACTGTATTTGTGCCAGCACGGACAGTGTTGATGCGTTTAGGTGGGGCTTCTTCTTTCTTCGAAGCTTTGGCTTCAGCATGTACCTTCAACCTGTTCTTTTTTTGCAAAGCTGTCTCAGGTCTGTATTTTTCAAGCAGCTTAAACAATTGTGTTGCTAATAAAAAGAAATGCAATCAATGGGAGATACTACTTAAAAGTATGATTTTGGAAACAGTTTATATAACTTCAGAGGTGTAATGGTGGTACAGTATTGTCTTCATAACAAAAAATCAGTTAGCAAATACTAGTCATCATATTAACTAAATTGTTATAATGTAAATTGATAATTTCGATTATAAATATCGTAAAACAGAAAGTACGCGAAGAAATATTTTTTGGAGGGAATTTGGGAAAATAACTACAAATAGAATCAAAAAATGTTTTATAGAGCAAGTCGTTCTGAAGTAAAAGAGAATATATACTATAAGAGCTACAAACAAAGGAAGAGAAATTGAACAAAACTTGAATGAAGAAGAGGATATATCAATAATAAAAATCAGTAAGGAAGGGCCGGATGGTGCATTAAGCCGAATAGGAGTAGGAAAAATGCCAGTAATAAATGAAGCAGCGCCTGAATGAATAAATTATATGGGAAAAAAGAGGAAGAGAACAACTGCGACGAATATTGAACATGTTGGAATAAAAAAGAAATACTAACAGAAGAGAAAACTGAAATAATACAATCACAGTTAGAAGATGTACACAGTGGATTCCGACCAACCATAGCATCCAGGGTATATCAGGCAAAAAAAAGATATATACATAAGCTTCTTAGACACGCAGAAGATTTTTGACGCTGTAAGCGGAGATAAGATAACCAAGATAGGAAAAAACTTATTAAAGAAAGACAACAGCAGAAGAAACCTTGGCAGGACCAGATTATGGTATTTCTATAATAGCAAAGGTCATTGTTTTATAAAAAATTGACGTGACTACCACTATAACATGTAAGCATGAGGAATTATAGTTCTCAGTTACCTGTCTGCTTATCCAGAGTTTGTGAAAATTGATTTATCGGCGGAGGTACTTTTAGTCTCTTCTGCAAAACGGCTTTCTGCCTTTGGATACGGATATATTTCGGCCATCTCACAAACCTCGACAGGTCTCGTACAGGTTGAATATCCTGCCCTAAATAAGAAATACATCACATATTAAAAATTCCATCAAACCTCCAGAGATTTACAAATAATTTTATGATTTGCATCAGAATTAAAAAGCTCGTATATTGGGAGTCACCACAGTTTTCTGTAGATAAATATATTAACATCATGTGTTCTTGCGCTTACCAATAATGTTTGTTTTTAAAAGAAAAAATATATACCTATTCCAAAATTACGTGGCCTCTTCTCGAATAATGGATTTACTTCCTTTTTTGCTTCGACCTTTTTAACGGCTAAAGGAGGTGCTGCGACTTTCTTGCCGGTCTTCTTCTTCGGCTACAAAAGACCAGTTCGGGGTGAATTAAACAATGCCTTACATTATTGCAGCTGGTTTTACTGAAGTATTTTAAACTTCAGTTAAGATTTTGGTGGTAAAAATATATCCTCAATCTGTATTCAGATAGCAAATACAGTAATCATCATTTACAAGCTTGCAATGCGAATATTAAAGGAAGATATTGGTAGGGTATGTGAAATAACCGTGTAATATATGCTAAATGAAGTACACCAAGCTAAATTTGTAATAATACTTCGTAATTTAATCACGTTATGTCAACTAGAGGCAATACATAAACAATGCGGTGTCAGTCGCGCAAAAAAGAACCATTTTCGATGTAAAACAAATAAATATTAATTAAATACTATAGAAATGCTTACTTACTTTCTTCTGGACCATATTTATTTATTATAAACTATATGATGATCGGAATTATTTCTATTTTACAAGAACATTCACGGCACCAACGTCTCAGCAAGCGACCGTGTACGAAAAAGAACACATGCGCGGAAGTCGTACCAACTTGTGAATATATTTCAGCGGGCAATTTGAAACAAAATCCCTAGAAGTGCTAAAATCCCAGAATGATTTCTCATAAATATGCAACGTTTTATCGATAAAGGCACGTTAGGGAAAAGTAAGGCTTGTACCAAAGTAATCTCTTTGCGTATACGGAAAATTTGCATTGTATGTAATTTGAATATTATTAAGGCTAATATTGATCCCATGGATGCCGATGAAGAGTTTAATCGCATGAATTGTATCTGCTGTTATGTTATGTCTATGGATTTCGTGTATGCTTTCGATTTAATTTACAAATTGGTATGTAGATTTACCATTTACATTAAAGCTATGGTTATTATTCAATACGTAAATGTGGAAGGGAAGTAGTAAATATTAATTGTAGGTATTACTTTGCAAATTTAAATTAATATTAGGCGCTGACATGTAACGAGATAATTAATAAAATGCGAATAAACATATAATAGCTGTGCTAAACATTATCCCAGTACAATTATTGTTTTGAGGTCACGAAATGTCTGAATAGCCCCGACTGATACGGCACATCATAAACACGAAACAAATTGCCAGGAATCACGAACGAAATATTGGGTTAATATATTTCAAAGCATTCGTGCCCAGGAAAACCTTGAATTAATCGAAAGGAATTTTAAATAGCGTATAATGCGATCGAGTCGATAACACGTGACATGTTCGCGTTGGTACCAACTCGCACGTACGAAAAATCTCGGGGGTGAACACGCACCGATGTCTGTGAGGCGGGAACGGTTCAAAAAGTGGGCCGAGACATTTCCACGGTACATCAACAAGTACCGCACGCGAACATGCAAAATATGACGTTTCGTTGTTATATCGATTGCAAGATGTCAAATTAGAACTCGACTACCGTTGAAGTTGCAACCGCGCCACATTACAAATTTCTAGTTTAACGGTGGCAGTGAAAATGGTACCGTGCCGACAAAATCGCGAATTTATAAAGGATATGCCGTGAAATGGACAAGTGCTCTTGTCTGTAAGTAGAATAAAGATACTTCATGGAATGTATGTTAGAAATTTTACGATTACTTCAAAACCTTAGATGTATATTAACTTTAAAATAAATTGAGAGAAACTGATTAAATAAAGTTTCTACCATAATACGAATAGTAATTAAAGTGGGGTAAATAAAGTATTACTTGTAGTATTATTTTTTTCAGAAATCCAGAAGCTCTGTCTGGCGTTTTAAAAACCATTTACTTGGTATGTTTGCAATTATTTTACGCTTTCTTTTACTGCTTATTAAAGCACACATAATTCATCAAAGTCAGTAGATGTATTCACGCATATTAAGCGTTTAATTTCCTTATCGGGTATATGATTTGCGTGACTTGCTGAAATAAATCATAGTAGAGACCTCTATCAGCTAATTTTGATTTATATAACATCTTTTTTCTGGTTAATAATAACTAATATAATAGGACCTTACGTATATCTTTCAAAGAATTTGCTTAATACACCTTTATACGGTTGGTAGTTTTTGTTCAGTTAAAAGTAAAGTAGATTTTGTTAAGAATAATAGCGCTATTAGGTATATTCCTTAATTTAACAAGATCCTATATTACCCCAGATAGCACAACATATTCCAAATATATTCTTACAATCTGTAGTATTGAACATATATATTCTAACATTTGTAGAATATGCAATGTATATTCAGTTAGCTAAAATATATTCAGGGATCATTGATTGTTGAATATTATAAAAATATTTTTTATATATACTCATACAATATATAATTTGAATATTTATTCTCGAATATTCTATTAATATTCCCTGTATATACATATGTGTTTACAGACAGGTAAACAGACAGCTGTTGGACAGATTAGACAGGTAAACGGACAGCTTTTAAGGAGGCGAGAAGAAAAAAATGGTAAACGATGGGGGTTCGACTCGACTCCGTGATTCAAACCCCCATCGTCTACCATTTCTTCTTCTCACCCCTTTAAAAGCTGCCCGTTTACCTGTCTAAGCTGTCCAAAAACTGTCTGTTTACCTGTATATCTGTCCAAAAGGTGTCTGTTTACCTGTCTAGACCTGTCTGCTGCTATCTGTGTACCTGTACAAAAAAGTGTCTGTTGACCTGTCTAGACCTGTCTGCTGCTGTCTGTATACCTGTCCAAAAGGTGTCTGTTTACCTGTCTAGACCTGTCTGCTGCTGTCTGTGTACCTGTACAAAATGTAGTTCGTTGGCTCCGAAGAATTCCTCTCATACGGGTTGAGACATGCTCGGGCTCCCCTATCTCTCCCCCACTCCTCATGAAATCCAATATGGCGGAAAAAGTAGTTTTTTCGGGCCCTATGTATTTCTTATGAGGAAATTGCACTAGAAGCCCCCTAGTTTATCTACTAATAAACATCAGGACCATTCCTAGGAGGTTAAATTTTTCTCTCATTTGCTAGTTCTATGAATATTCAAAAAATATCGGATATACTGAAATGCAGTTCACAGAATATAGGAATATATTTTTTCAATATCTCTCCGATATTCTTAGAATATGTTTGTGCTATCTGGGACAGTCTTTAAAAAATATATATTTTCCTTAAGTTTTGAATTAGTTTGAGCATAATGCTTCTTGTATGCATGCGATCTAATTCAGTTTCTAGAAGGACAAAATTTCCGTGCAACATGCGAGACCTTCCTATCAGAGAGCCGCGGCATGGGCTACGTGGAACTGAAAAAGGCGATAGCCTGCATTCTAGTCCTGAAACCATCCGTAGCAGAAATCGTCAAGGTCTCCCATGCGGATCCCATGAAGAACAAGCTGCAAGTACAAGCCGATTGGGCCCACGCCATGGCTGCCGCAGTTGGTTCCTCCTCGAAGAACGTCAACGTCTTTTACGGCCAACCCTTGTGCATGAATCGTCCAGATTCCTCGCTGTCGTCCCCAGATCTGTGCGGCACATGCAGCACGCGTGAGCAGTGCGGCAAAGGTGGTGGTTTAAATGTGGTAGAGACCATCGATAATACGAAGAACGATATCGAAACACATAAGATTCTTAAGAAGGCCGTGCAGGATGAGATCAAAATAGCGCCACCACCGCCCCCTGAGCACGACGCGCACCATATTATCTTTAAGGAGTCGCCACAAGTGTCTGTTATTAGCCCTACGGAGGTTATGGAAATTCAAGATACAGTGTATCCGGAGCAAATGTACGGCTTATCTTCAGAGGCTGAGTTGGCTCAACATGATATGGGTGGTAGGTGAAATTTTCAGTAAAGCACTTTTACATCTTAAGCTATCTTCAGAAGCACATCGATCCTAGGGTATCCAAGGTATAATTTGTTTCTGTTCAAATAACTTTTTTCCGAACAATCTGATTAATCCTTCTCTCTGATGAAAAATTACTGTGTAACTTAACTACATCACTTATATTTCCGCTGAACTCTTATAATGCCTCAAAGTGATGACATTTACATCTTCTTCCATTATAGGAGTCTACGTTGCCGATATTATACCCGCAGCACCAAGCGAGACCAGTTCTCATCCGTCAATCCTCAACGAGGAAGACGAAGTACTGATCAGTGCCGAAGACTTCAAGTCGCATGCAAGTGCCGCGAGTGTAGTGCTAGGAAGTACTACGCGTAGCGTCACAGGATCTGCGCCGGGAATTGCGACCCCGAGTGCTGGAGCAAGCGCTACAAGCTCAGTTCCGAGTGCTGTGCACAAAACTCCCAGCGTTGCTCCAAGTGCAGGACGCAGCGTCAATAGTGCATCACCCAGTGCGATACAGAAGGCTCCTAGTGTTACTTCAAGTGGAGGACGCAGTGTTACTAGCGCACCATCCGGTGCTATACATACGGTTCCTAGCGTTGTCCCGACTGTTGGAAGTGCTATACCAAACGTTCCCAGTGCTGCTCACAGTGCCGCGTTTAGTACCGCTAGTTCTGTTCCTACCGTTTTGCAAGGAGCTTCTAGTGCTACACCGAGTGCAGTACGCAGTGCCGCGAGTGCTGCACCAACGGCAGCACACAGTGTGCTTAGTGCTATCCCAAGTGTATCGCCTAGTATTCAGTCTAGTCATCAGCCGAGTGTAGCACGCTCTGTTACCACTGCGGAAGGTCATCCAGCTTCACTTGGGTATCAAGCAAGCGTAAAAAGTGTGCATCCAAGCGCGACGTCTTTAGGCACGACTAGGGAGGCAAGTCTAAAAAGCGCCTATCCCCAAGAGAAGTCCTTAACCGTGCAGAGTTCCGTTCGTTTTGACATTGGGGGTCGCTTAATCGACACCAACACCAGTAACGTCGACACAGCATCCATGCACGATAGGAACCAGCAATCCATATTGAGTACCCCAAGTGTGACGGACGTTGTTAGTGCAGTTTCGGCTGCGCCTCCCGAACCCAGCATTGTTTCTAGTCAAATCCCGTCGACAATCACTCAGCCCAGTGGCGCCATCTCTGCGGTATCTGAAATGCAGGCGACGTCTAAGATGATGACTACCAAGGCCACAGTCTGTGAGCTATGTTCTACTAAGCAGGTTGGATTACAGATCGGAAATTGCGTTCGAAAAACTACTGCGACCGAACCGGACCTGGCAATACGCAGCACTCACACCACCACAAGGAGTTCGTCGATTAACTTTTCTGTCGAACGTTCGGCATCTACACAGAGCTTTAGGAACCAGTATGCTTTGGATTATAATAAAATTAAGAAGGAATTGAGGTCTGGGTGTCCTTCTGTTAGGGTGATGCTATTGCAAGCATTACGATGGGTAAGATAAATAATTATAAGATGATTGTTTTGTTGTGGGGATTTGAACCCAATAAGTATATCTATCTGTAGTCATTTGATACCAAATAATTACCAATTAATGTTCTTTCATTTTTCTTAGAGGATAACTCAATCTCACGACCAGGATAGAAACCAGATAATAGCGGATTATGCCAGGCATGATATCCTAAGTTTGCACGGTACCCCTTCCAAATATTATAAGAAATTGGCGGAGGAATTCCTCTGCACTACACGCAAGAAGCTCGTACAGGAACACGAGGTTCTACACCTAATTCATTTTTACCTGAGCAGTTTTAATTAGAAAATGTTCCCTAGGAGAGTATGGCCAGGATGATTAACGCAATGGCTTCTTTGACTCTGGGTAGGGACTATCTCTGCCAAGACGAAACTTTACTGACCAAAGTTATCATCCCCTTAGTCATGGATACTCACCCTTCTAAGTCGCAATTGAGTGGCAACACAAAAGAGTACCTTTTGGTAGCACTGCAAAAGCTCAGCTTAAGGAACAATATGAGAGTCATAATGATACAAAATGGTTTGTATCGGTATTTGCTATAACTACATTGATATCATTTTTATCATTAGGTTTAGCTGAATATATAGTTTCTTATCTAACTACAAACCACAATACCATGACGGATTATTGCTTGGAGTATTGTTTAGCTCTCTTCATGAACTTATGCTTACACAGCGAAACTCACGCGAGGCTCAAGAAAAAATCTAGAGACGTCGTTAAATTTATGTCGGATTTTCTATCTGCTGATCACGATTCGTGCTTGTCGTATCTCAATGGGGCTATGTACAGCTTGTTTATGGATCCCGACATAAGGAAGGAGGCGAAGCATGGTCACCTGGATAGTAAGATTTCGGAAAAGTCGAAGGTAACCGATCGAGTGTTGTTGTGTTGATGTAGAATACGTCTCTTTGAATCCAGGCCGTCGATGATGACATCAGGCTCCAAATGGAGGTCATCATGGACATTCTGAACACCAACAAGACGGTTTCACCTTGCGGACAATGCGACTGCATCGATCAAGACGACGAGATCGATCATCTGGAACCGGAAATTGAAGACGGCGACGTAGTGAATGGAAATCCAAACGGAGAGAACCTGCTAAGTCTTTATCGCCCCGATACGTTCCTCTCAGGTTTCTAGTTGTAGTGGTTTTCTCCGATTTTTTCTGTATTGAGGGATGTTTCTTTTTGTAGAACCCTCGCATATTCCACTGACGTGTTTGTGTCGTCCGGCTACACCATGCAAGAAGATCACAGCTACCGAGAAATGCCCTCACGTCGATATTGATGCCGAGCTTCCGCAATCTCCTGAACGCGATAAGGATAAGAAGTCGAAGAAATCTTCGTCTTGTTTCGCAATGTGCAGAAAGAGCAAGCCGCAAAATGCCTTGGATGACGATGAGAAGATTTTGGCGAGTGAGGAATGCCCAAGAACAGATACAGTTTGCTGTGAACCTCTTGAAGGTAAGACCCCACAGTAGTAAAGACCTTAAGGAAATTATTCTCTAAGGCGGAAAAAAGAAAGATGCATGTAATGGTTTTCCTAAATAATACGTATTAGGTTTAAATGTATTCCAATGAAGACTGGTGCAAGTTGATATCAACTTTAACGTTACGTACATTTTTGTCGTTTTAAACATTAGTAGTACTTATTACAGTAAATGACAAATTAAACTTTTATAACTTCTAGATGAATCTATTCCTGTAAGGGAACCTAGCATCACGAGATCAGCGTCGGTCCAGAAGAGCATGGCCAGTCACGTTAGCATCTGTCCTAGTTGCAAATGCTTGCAAAATATCGAAACCCCACTGCAATGTAGCTCTACGCGTCAGCCCTTTACTGGTGAAGTATCTATGGATCACAGTGCGATTAGTAGGCAAACTAGCCAACTGAGTAGGCAAGGTAGCGCTCTTAGCAGACAAGGTAGCGCTCTTAGTAGACAAGGTAGCGCTCTAAGTAGGCAAGGAAGCGCACTCAGTAGGCAAGGAAGTGCGATCAATGGACAACCAAGTGAGATTAGTGGACAACCAAGTGCGATGAGCAGACAGCCAAGTGCAATGGGTAGAGAAGCCAGTGTCATGAGTCGACAAGCTAGTGTGACTAGTAGACAATCTAACGCCATGTTGGCGGATGCCCCTGTTACAGTGCCTAGCGCACATTTCCCACCGGAACTCAGTAGATATTCAACCCGTAGCTTCGAGGGTGTGGGAGGCGAAGATCAGCCAGAAATGCCAGCGGTGTGGGCCACGAGCGCTCAACAAGTGAACGTATCACATCCTAGCATCGTGACACACGTATCTACCTGTATGCAATGTTGCGCAACTGATCTGGAGCAGGCTCCGATGGCAAGTCACATTTCCGTCATTGGCGAGCAAGACGTCGAGCCAGAACCTGACATAGAGTCGCACACGAGTCGTCAAGGCACCTGCCCTGCTTCCAGAACGACATCTGCTTGTTCACAACCGTATGTTAGCTTAGCCTCAGAATCCAGAACTTTGTCCGCGAGGTTACCGCCTTGTTCCACTGCTCCTTCTAGAGCTGCATCGGTTATTTCCGAACCAAGAACGTCGCCCCCGAGACAACCGGCTTGTAGCGCAACTCCTTCTAGGGTGGCATCGGTTATTTCCGAACCAAGAACGTCGCCCCCGAGACAACCGGCTTGCAGCGCAGCTCCTTCTAGGGTTGCATCTGTTATTGAACCTGAAGAATCACCACCTGAAGAATTACCACCTGAAGAATTACCGCCTGAAGAATCTCGTAGATGCTCGGCGTTGCCTGCTGGTCAATCATGTACGGAACCATCGCCTTCCCAACCGAACCTCGCGGCGACTTCGCAAGGAAATCTCGGAGCAACGTCTCAAGGCGACCTCGAGACGATTTCCCCAGAAAAGTCGGAAGACGAGGAAGAGAAACGTCAGAAGCGGTGCCGAAGTAAATGCGGCAAATCGCCTAAATCAAAACCAACAGATGATGATAAATCTAAAGGTGGCCGCGGGGGATACGTCGCTCCTTCCTTCACGAGATCTGTCATCAATAACGACGGTGGCGGCAGGAGCAGATATCAGCTGCAGAATTGTGATCCGTGCCGGATCAGTAACGTCACCTGTCAACCGCAGAATTCGTGTTACATGAATTCTCGCGCCTACTGCTACGACACAACGTCGCAAGTCTGCAGGAATCAGTACTGCTCTTGTCCGAACCCTGGTCAAAGTTCTTCCCAAGCCGTTGGTAAGAGTAGTTGCAGTGTTACTCAGGGTCCCCAAAATCGGAATCGTTATATGTGCGAGTGTTACAATAATATGAAGCAGTTCGTTCAAAATACTGACGTCAGTTCTTGCAGTACTCGGTGCCCGAAACGGTAAGTCACAATAATATATTTTAACGTATTGCACTGCATCAAATCATTTTCTTTTCTTCTCTTAAATACCCTTCCAATCTTCGGAGTTTTTCGATTAAATTAATTCCATCTATTCCTTATTTATCGCTAGGCGTAGAGGATATCCACGCTTCTTCATTTGATATTCACTATTTATATTTTTCTCTGGTGTTCCTAACCTCTTCTAAAGTTTCTGCCTGGTTCCGAGACAATCCTTTCTAGTATTTTATTTATTTTGCATCCCACTTCATTTTTTTTCTTTGCAACATTCTCTTTTGCCTTTCAGATTCTTTTCATTTGCTGTTTCTCTCTCATCAATGGCTATACTTCGGTATCGTATATTTCTAAGTCATGCAAGGTTCAAACTTATAATTATTGATTATAATAGATAAACGTATTAAAATTGAATTTTATATTGCTACCATCGCTCTATCTATGTGTGGATGCGGTATCTCGGCTCGTTAGCACACCTGTGACGAGAGGGAGGTAGCAATTGTTACGTCCAATGCGTATATATTGAATATTAACGGATGCTGTTGCTAATGAGAGACAAATTATTCATTTAATCCCTCACTGCAAAGTGTGACGCTCTTTGCTATCTCCCTCTGGTCATAGGTGTGCTGACGAGCCCTGATACGGCGAAATGCCGGCATCCACACATAGATCGAGGGGTGGTAGCAATATTAAAAACAATTTTAATATGTTTGTCGGTTTTCCGTGGTCTTTAGAGGACGATAGACGCGTCCGCTGTACTGCGAAAAATGAAGCAATAAGTCATTTTTTGAATTTATAGTTTTAAAAATAAAGAGCGTCACAGTTTGCAGTAAGGGATTCAATGAATAATTTGTTTCTCATTAGCAACAGCATCCGTTAATATTGATTATAATATTAATTAAAGATCCCACAAGCTCGATATCATATGGGTCAGTATTTGCAGATGACTTAAAATTGCATAGCTGTTTAAATGCTTTAGCTGATCATTGTATGGCACCACAATTTGAATTTTGGTGCACATTTCATAATCTAACCTTAAATGTAAATAAATTGACGTAATTAACTCGAAGGCTTAACTAACAATTAGTTAAACATAATTATACTATAAATTTGACCAATATAAATTGCATTAATCTTGCTAAAGACCTGGGAGTCCTCTTTGAGGTAGACTTGCCATTTAGTAACCATACTTTGTGGACATCTGCACACAAGTAAGACAATCTTTACTCAATTTGGCGCAGCAAGTGTTTCTGGCATCCTATCGTGCTTAAATGTTTGTATTATCGGTACTATCAGCTTCAACCATAATGTTGTGCGTCTGACAGGGGTGTAACAGACCGCTTCACGCTCTATAAGTAATGTCAAAATAATGTCATAGTTGAACGTGAAGCGGTCGGTAACACTTCTGTCAGAGGAACGACATTATGTTTGGAGCTGACTGTACTATGGTGAGATCTCGATTGGAATATGCTTGCTTGATTGGGTACCCTTACTACACTGAGGAGAAAAAAGTCAGCTAGAGCAAGTTTGACATAAATTTCCGAAAAAAAAACTACAAATTTTTTTAAACATTAATATCTCCCTTATTATGCAACTTTGTTAAGATATTTTTACGTTATTGACCTTATTTTAAGATGTTTAATCACCCCTTGAAAATAAAATCGCAAGACCGTAAACACCCCGTATAAGCTACCCCTAGTCCGTTTTCTTAAGCCTTCCTTGGTATAACTTCATATACTTTGAAGGCATCAAAGCTATTAACTCTATCGTTTATGTATATTTTCCTGTAAACTTCTTTAGGGATTGGTATTACTGCTGATATTTTCCAAATCTCTGCCGCCACGATATTGTCTATTTATACAAATTTTATTTCTATTTAACAGAGCTTGTTGATGTGCTGGATGCAAGCACCTACAGTAGAAAGGAATAACCAGCTGCCTATATAACCACAAGTAGTCTATATAACGCAAGCATGCCGTAGCAAAAATGCACCCCCGTGTCTTTTATTGCTTTTCAAATTTGGTTATCCACTAAATAACTTTTGCCGAGCAAATCAACGTTGCTAACTATCATATTACGTGCTCTGGAATAGCTCTGATGGCGAGGGGGATCCAGCAGAACAATTATCGACACCTGAACGGGAACTTAGGAACTTGCAACAAGCCCTCATACAAACAGATAATTTCTGTGCTCTAGGTAGGTAAATTTGTCATTTTCTCTAGATACATTTAATAGGAAATTCCGGATAATTGACGGAGAAATTCATATTGGTTTTAGATGCTTTGATTTCAGATACGAGCTGTATATTCAACATCGATTGTGAATGTTGCGATTCAGTCTTCCAATCTCGTCCGAAGTTATCTAGAACACCGTGATGTCGTTCCGCCAAAGTAATTTGTAATGTGACAAATAATATAATTAAAAAATAAACCCAGTCCCGGACGATGCAATTCGATATACAATCATCTAAACCACGCAAGTAGTAAACGGTTTTTAGTAACAATTTTTGTTGTTTTATTTACCCTTTGCAAGTTGTCTAAGGAACATCTGGGTGTTAGTCTCCAAATGCGGTTCATATTATTACAAACTATATGGATGAGACTGCGCTTCCAATCAATAAAAAAAAGATTATTAATAATTTCGGTTTGAATTAGTATTACTTATGTGTGAAATAATAAAATACAAACGCG
>JARFOC010000595.1:117278-155013 GCA_031763485.1 Osmoderma eremita
TTGTATTTTATTATTTCACACATAAGTAATACTAATTCAAACCGAAATTATTTAAAGCATTGTTTTTTCCAACAATCCTCTTATTTTTTTATTTTTTGCCTATCCACTCACCAATTCGGTGCATAATCATGTTTGTAATAGTACCATGCCCGGTGTTAGAATTTGTTGGGGGAATTTCATTTATTTAGTATCTGTGTCGTGTTGTTTCCGTTTGCTGCAAAGATTAATCACTGTTTTTGTGGGATCCACTGATCTCGCCTCTCTCTGTGTTGTCAGTGAAGCTAGTTTTCTCCGATGTTTTTCTTTTTGCTGGTCATTTGTTCTCCGGTATCGCCTTAGTACTGCTGTATGAATCACTTCATAGTCTTGTTCGTTGGTCCTGCTTTTAATCTCCTGTCTGATTTCCTCGCATTTCTCTGTGAGCCTGATTTTTGCAATCTTTTCTGCTCGGATGCTTGCTATTGGAGGTTTAACTCATAAGCCTTTGGGGATGACGCTGTGTTGCCTTGCTTTGTAGAGGCAGGTTAGATGGTTCGCTTCCTTGGCAGGTTTGATCATGGCCTTCTCGTATTGTCTGAAAGACCTATTCAATTCGGGCCTATACCGAATTTCTAACTCGTGACGAGAGATTGTTGACGAAGGATGATTAATTGAGTTGTTGTTGCTTGGATTATATTGTGTATGTTTCTTCGCCCGCAAAATAAATAAATAACTGTCTTGAAAAAAATCAACTTGACCAAGATTCAACAAGTCTCGACGCAGCGTCAATGATTGACGTGACCAGGCGAATTTAATTGGTGCCTTGTGTCAATATGCCTTGTGTTTCGTGTTAATATGCAACCAATCAGGTCAATTCAAATTCGTCCTATTTGATTCGACTGAATTTGATTGATTTAGATATGTTTGGTATGAATTGAGCGTAATACTAATTAATACTACATAGCACTATCATAGAGATTATGGTTCCTGAAATTGTAAGCGTGTCATTTCTAAGGGATTACTAATTTTTAGTATATTGGTATTTGTACTATTATCAAGCAAATTGATGGTCATGTTGATGGCAGTGATCCTCCAGACGTCTCAAATAGTTTTCATTAACTATTACTGTTGATATTTGTGGGTCAAGATAAATGTGTGCATTGGAGTCGAACCATGGAGATCATGTGCTGTCTCTTAATACTTCGGAACGAAATCCCCCTATAGAAGTTAGATTATTGTCCTAACACAGTCCTCCACTGTTACATATGTTCAACACGTCCAAATAGAGCGAATAATGGTATTATAAGCTAAGCATTTATTTTTTATGGAGTTCTACCCAATAATCAATAGTATTTTCTGAATTTTATTTCCACCTGGTTTTGTTCAGTATGTGGATTTTCTAGGTCCATCCAGGGTATCGAAGTGTAGGCCTAGATACCTTGGGCTCTCTGTTATTGTAATTGTTTTGTCACTTATGGTGACAGGTGGAGTGTCTCCAAAAGAAATTCATAAATTATTGACGTTAAAAACGGTAAAGTGTGCCAATCCAGAAAATTTGGTGATATATGTCTTCTGGTGTTATGGAGGTATTTTTAAAGAGTTCTATTTGTTACTAGACAAGTAAAACCCTCAAAATCACTGGATAAGTGATCTTGTTTCAAACATTGTAAATTGTATTCATAAAAATTTTACAGTTCCTTACGAATCCTGTCCATGTCATCAAATGACTTGTAACAAGAACAAAGCTTTGCCGATTGATTTATATGTAATCGATGTGTGATTGAGTACCAGTCAGGAATAAAACATGTGTACCACTACGTTTCCCATAATAAATTTAATAATTCTCCCATTAATTAGTTATTTTTTATAGATTTAAAACCGTATTCCTTTCGTGCAAACTTTGCCATTTTAGTCTAGACTTCGTATTGCTAACACATGTTGTGCATCCGGTCGCCACGTCAAGAAAAAAGCAATGAATGAGTGGAATACCGACGAAACGCATCGATTTATTTTCGGCTCACAGTGTTGTGTCGTGCAAGAACGGTTTCTGACGTCCGCGAGCTAAAATTATACGATCCTTATGTAAGTTCACGGATAAAATCAAGAGGGCTCGTGTTGATGTAGAGTATCGGCAGTTAATTCAATACTTTGTTGACGTTTTAGACTGCAACGCTCGTCTGTTTGATTATTTATATTATAGAATGCCTACTCAATTTTGTTTGATGTATAATGTACGTTATACATCAAACAAAATCAAATAAAAATGCATACACAGAATATAGTTCTCTCAATTAAACAACTGACTTTTGACATTCCGTTCTTTCAAGATATAGTTGCCACGCATTGCAAAGGATATCATATGGTTTAACAGATATATAGATAGGTTATGGCAAAAAACATACGAAAACTGTCAGCACTTAATAGAACGTAAAAATGACAGATGTCAAGTAAGTGCGTTGACAACTTACCTTATCTATGCAACTACCAACGCTCTAATTACGCGGACGAAAGGTCACTAGATTTGATATTACTATTTGCTGAATGCGAAGTTATGTTTGGTCGGGTTGGTATGATTTTAACATTATCCTTGTAAAAATGTCGGCTGTTTCGTTCCAAAGACTATGGGTATTGAGTACGTATGTAAAGGTGGAAATATCATATTGCACTTGGTGCAGTTGATTCTGAAGTAATCAATAAAGGTTGGCCACATACTTTTAGTTTAAAGGGACTGTATTAGATGTTAAATTACAAGTACACACATTAAATTGAAGATTATAGAAACATAATGACCTTCTGCACTTGGGCATTTACAATCAAAGTTCATTTTTATCGAATTACTTTGCCAAAAAATATGTCTTCTAACCTTGAAATATTCGGCCAGTTTTTTTTAATCGGTTTAATATAGAGGTCAATGCGAAAGCCAACGATAAAATGCAATAAAATGTTTATTGGATCTACCAAATTTCATCAGATAATATATAATCATACTTAATATTGTATAAAAAAATCGATCAATTGATATTGTCTTTAAGTAATAATTATGTTCAATTTTTCCTTCAGAAAATGCTGAAAACTTACAAGGGAACATAGGTAACTCGGAAACTCAGAAGAAAATCTAAACTTTCTGGGTTTGTAAACTGATATGATAGTGTAAAAACAATGATAATTTTTGGATAAACTGATATATGAAACCATTTTTGTTGTGCCCTCTTTTTCAAATTAAATGCGAATCGAAACTCGACAAATCTTCGATTCGCACTTAATTTGAAAAAGATGATACATAGTTATTGCAATAATGCTACACAGATGCCACTGTGGTGTACTTTGTATTTCTTTTGCAAAGTAGAAGTTTATAAGATTTTCAAAACTTAGTGACCGTTCGTAGATATATGCGCTATTATGCCATGTATATTTAGATAGACTGAAGAGTCTTGGCGATGACAATTGATTATGGTATTTTGAGTCAAGGTCTAACGCCCAAAACAGGTGTTAGAACAAATGACGCCACAAACCAGAAGGTACAATAAAATCCACCCCAATGATATCCACCCTTCTCGGGGTCGCTCCTACCAGCTTAGTGAAGACGGCGGGGTTAGAAGGGTTGGCGCCACCTCCGTGAGAAAACGTTCTTTTCCCCGAGATCCAACGTACGGAATGTTAAATGTTCAAGACTTCCGATGAATGCCAATTGTTATAAAGAAAAGGTTAACTCCGACCTGTTCGGTGACTCCGTGCTTCCGATCTGGCTAACTGGCCTCCGATAGAAGGTTATCGGCCACTCCAAGTCCAGCAATCCGCGTCCTACTAGCTGGTTGGTGTGAAACTCCTTTTGGAAGTCCCGAGGGTGGTCGGTATACACCAATAATACACAAATTCCCAAAACTTACGGGTTGCCCCCTAAATATATGTATAGGTAATAAGATAACCAAAAGAAAAAGAAGCCCTTGGTGTTCAGGGCTTCGCTTATTATGCTTCACGTGTTAGCCAATTAATCCACGAATATATCGTGAACGTTCCCTAATCGAACGTAAATTTGTCAACGGATTTATATCCCTGTATTACAGGATGGATTTAACATAAATATTTCCAAGAAATTTACTTCAAAACTAATATTCCATAACAATCCGAAAACACGTGTGACTTTGACCACTTGAAGACTTAAAAGAACGAACTTTGACTATCAATCTTCCCACAAACCCTCACTCTAGATTTTATCTGACTTATCGATTTCTATGCGATAGCCGATAACCGATCGTTATCGACCGTCGCATTGCCTAATCTATCTACCGCTAGATGGCCTTGCTACCCTCAAATTCGTACGGATAATTTATTTTATTTATAAATATACTTTGCATGAAATCGGCACGTTACAAAGGATTGTGCTATTTCTTTGATAAGTTGCACTTCATCTGAAAAATTTTCCATATTCGAAACCTATAAACATCTGAAGGTTATACCATAGACGTTCTTTTCTTTGGAATTGTGAAAATATTGACTTTCTGTTTGTGGGTACTAAATTTTAAATATCTCTTGGACAATGACAAGTCTAAGCATCTAGTAGCAATACGCTTTTGGATCCAGCGTTTGGTAAGAAAGCAATTGTAATCCAATCCCTAAAATGTTGCGAAGTAAGTTTTCCTGATATCGAACACTGGAATATACACGTTAATAGGTAGAAAAAGTGTTTCTGGACCTATGCTCCGAACTGTTCTGTTATATCTTTTAAGGAAGAGAGAGATAATAGTCGCCCGTTTGGAAATTGCAATTTAGTATAACTATGTATCATAGAAGACAAAGATTGAACAACAGTTTTCATTATTTCTTGTCCCACCACCGACAAACTTCGGAGGATTATAATTTCCAAATTGAATCCATTATAAAAGTTGCTTTGTCCAATGTTAATAATCTGAGATTTTACTTCATTTGAATGTTTTCCGGTAACTTCAGACTGTATCCTTGTGCTCTGATATTGGACTTGCTACTGTTGTGATATTGTTTCTCACCTTTTCAGCAAGTAGAAATTTAGATTTATGAAGAAAAGGAAGGGTGGTTCCCCGAAAGGAATCGTGTCTAGAGGAATATTTATGACACTATCATATGTGAAAATTGTTTGAAGAGTAATTGTTTCTGTAGATGTTCTGCATAAAATTGCTAAAGGTGGTATTGCTTTTGGAGGGCTCGACTCACTACAAAAGGGGCGATTGCGCACCTAATAAAATTTGCGTTGTTCTTACACTATATCAGTCTACAAACCAACAAAGTTTCAATTCTATTTGAATTTTCGGGTTACCTGTGCTCCCTTGTTAGTATGGACGAATCAAGAACGTACCAAGTACATGATTCAACTTGACTTTTGAACCAAATCTACAAACAAATTATCCGATCGTAAACATCAGCGCAACTTCAGACGGCTTCGCCATCACATACTATTCAACATTCAACCAGATTTATTCGAGTTACTTACGTTTAGGGCACAAGAAATGAATTGCGATCTGTCCTCTGGTTCGGAGTCCGAGGAAGATGGTAAATCTTCGGCACCATCTTCTATCGTTTTCACTTCCTCTTCTTCGCCTTCTTCTTCGGCTGCGGCTTTCGCTTGCTCCTCTTTTTCTTTGATCACCTCGTCGGCTTCCTTCATCTCCTGTTCTCTGGCGGCCTCCGCATGTTCGCGGAAAAGCGAGCCGAATTTCTCGAAGAATCCTCCATCAATTTCTTGAACTCTGAAACGATAACGTTTTGATTGGTACACGAAAATTTTACTTTTTGAAAATCAATAGGATAAAATTATATTAAATTCAAAATTGAATTTAAGGATAATGAGATACCTAGGTATACTCTTTGATTCTCGGCTAAGCTTAGCTTTGCATGTTTATCAACTATGCATTTCCGGTTCAAAGACATTAGCCGCGCTCTGTATATTTCCAAATTATTCAAATTGTATATTCTAATTTCGTTGTGAGCAAAGTTGAATACGTGTCAACTGTATGGTTGCCGCATTATGTTTATCCTCAACTAACCCTCGAGAAAGTACAGCGCCGTTTTTGAAATATCTCTCATTAAAAATAGATGACAGGGGAGGTAGGGAATTTTTCGGCGGCTAACCTGTGTTAACACTATAACGAATAATATTTTATAGGAAATAGTTGTTTGACAATTGAATCGTTTATTGTTGAAAGGGGTCAAGCACCATTTTCTAGTGTTACGAGTTATTGCAAGAATTTTGTTTTCCTTCTCTGTCCGCGTCTGTTGTTGAAAGGATACAAACGCCGATGCGTTATATGGAAATAAATACTACACGGGCGGCCGCGAATAGTATAGAAAGGAGGTAAGCAACGTCGCTTGGCCCTTTACAACAACTTATGTAGAAACAAGGTCACGTGGTTTCATTCATTTTACAGTGGTTAGGATGTGTTTGGGTGTGTATGGCTCTTGTCTCATTTAATAGACAAGATTTAAAAAAGTTGAACATATTTATCCCATTAGAATCCATTCGTTTTTGCCGTGTGATAGGAATCTTGGCACTGTGAAAAAACCTCTGAGGCATTACGGCAGAATTTTTTCTGTGCATAATTCACCAACCTGATAATCACATCCAGTGTAAGTAGAAAATTCACAGTGATATCTTGGATTTCAAAAACTGGTGGACTAGATTTTATAAGAAGAATATTGTTTCTGTAGAGACAAACAAAAGAAGTCACGAAATGAAAAACAGGATTTTCAACTATCATAGTTTCATCGCTTTAAGTATGATGCCTTGAAATCCTGATACGTTGCTGTTTCGCCCTTTATTAATAGTCCTTTTAATATACACACTTTTCAAACAAGATTCCGATTATGGAAACAAAAATAAAGCATATCAAAAACTTATGATAAAATGTATTCCGGATAACCATAGGTCATTTTACGATTAGGTTGTTAACTGGCCAACCAAAAAATCCAAAACATAAACTGTAGTCTTTTCATTTATTTTGAAATTATTTCCCCAATAAACACTTTAAAAGGAATTGCTTTAATAAGGTGTTGAAAGGGGCTAAGTGACATTTAAAAAAGCAAAAATAATTTATAAAGAAAAAAAAATTTGGACTTTCTTTTGCACTGATCTACCTTATTCTATAATATTCATTTAAGTTTGAGCAAGAGAACTAATTAAAAATAATACAATCTAACCCAAAATAGTTTTTTGCGTTTTTCTCGGAATTTACAAAATGTCGCTTGCTTCTTTTCAACAATAAACGATTCAATTAATGGTGCCCCTCGTAGTTTGTTTGCAGCGTACATACTTGGAAATCTTTATGTCAGTCATAAAAATTTTTATTTTTATTTCTCATAGTTTAATGCCCGAATGTTCCCTGTCCTAGGGAAGTTTATTTTACTTTGCATTGTTATTCCGTTGGTTTTAGTATTGGCCAATAAAATCAATCATCATATTCTCGACTGAACAACTAACTAGTACAAAATATTTCTCCTTGAACGCGTTCTGATTCCTTTCCTTAAACTCATCGAAATCAGCAGTAATACCATCATCAGAATCATTAAAGGTTGGAGAAAAACGGCTATCACTTGAAGAAGCTTGTAAGTCCTTTTCGATTATTAGAAACATTAACTATAGGTTGGTTTATAAGTGTTTCCTCAATGTTTACACTATCAGTATTTAAAATATGTTTTCGTCTTTGTTTATATTAAAGCAAGGCTGGCATCAAGAAAAACAGTGAAAATTGATAATTCGGCAAATTTAATTGCCCGATGAAGTACTAGGAAGCATTCGGCCAGTTTACTTTCCTCTATTAACTTTCTTGTGCCTCATTTCCTTTCCCTCATACCGACTTACTCCAAAGTCCCCCATTAGTAACCAAGTGTCAAAATTCAAATGTATTTATTTGCCTAATTAGTTGTGTTTGGCATTTTAAGAATATGTATGTACCATTCAGTTCAGTCCTTGAAATGGTTATCCCGTTGCACAACAGAATTCTATTATTATACCTCGACAAAAACTCGCTTTAGCTCCACATCAAAAATCTCAGTAGAATTATTGCTGTCGCAATGTTTTCGTCAAAGATTTTTATTTAGCCTTTTCTTTAATTTTTTTAGTACTAAAACTGAATCGATATTGTGTAAAAAGTTATACAATATTATTGATTATAAAATGAAATGATAAATTATTGGCGTACTCTGTTACTATGTATTATATGCTCCGTACTTATAATTCAATTGTGATTCTATTTTTGTTTGGTGTCTACATGTGTCATCTATGTTGCATGTATGTATGTACATATTACGTATTCACGATAACAAGGTTATCGTCGTTAGATAATATATTTACATGGACATGAGTTGTTTACGCAGTATTTAAATTCCTTTTATTTTATATTTAAATGTGTGCCACGAAGAACAATAAAGATTAGTTTCTCTGTGCAAAGAGATCTAAAGGTAGATTTACCATGTCTACAATCAGCGATACATAGTAAATTAGACTGTGAAACTCCTCTTATTAAAATGGCAAATGGTCCAACACTTCCGCATGGATTATATTATTTTTAGCGCGGCATATCTTTCTGGCCTGCAAAAGTAGTTCACCTGTTACGAAAATTGTCCTCATCATATTATACAATTACGATTAATTGTTATTGGTTTATTTTTATTGGAGTTTTATTTTGTTTATTTACGGCATAAGCAGTCTGTAGTTTGTTTAAATTTTAGAAGATAGAAAGAACCAGAGATAATTTTAATTTAACCTTGACAAATTTTTATTAAGCCTGTTTGATAATTCAATCCAGTTATATGCATTTGGCAAATGATAAGGATTAAAATATTATCTTAGTTTTTTTTTAGATTTATACAAACCATAGAAGAACCATATGAAACAAAGCAAAAGACCCAGAAAGAAACATAGAAGGAATCTTTCTGGTAGCAAAACAACTATATTAGTTTCTGTTTATATTATAGTTAAAAAAAAAGGTTTCCTCTTACAAATTTCCAATACATATAAACTTAACATAACTATATTCATCAATACCATGACGTGATCCCTCTTTGCCAATCCCAGACTCCTTAACGCCACCAAATGGAACAGTGTCCGGGACGAAGAGAGCTTCGTTAACCCAAACCATACCACTCTCGATTTGTTTGCTCACCCTAAATATTTGCGAAATGTCCTCAGAGAAAAAGTAAGCTCCCAAACCTTTTTCGGTATCATTCGCCATTGCGACACCTTCCTCTTCGGCTTTGAACTTAAGGACAGAAGCTACGGGACCAAAAATTTCGTCCTTGTAGATTTGCATGTCTTTCGTCATACCGGTTATCAGAGTCGGTTGGTAATACAGATCGCCAAAATCTTTGGCTTGTTTCCCACCCAATACGATCTTGGCTCCTTTGCTCCTGGCATCCTCCACCATGCTGCTGACTTTCTTGAATTGCGTAGCGTTGATGAGAGGACCAATCGTCTCTCCGATCTTGACATTCTTTACGGCTTGTTCTAATTTACTTACAAATTCATCGTAAACGCCCTCTTGGATGAGGAATCTATTGGGAGATATGCAAGCCTGACCGCAGTTCATGAATTTTGATCTGGCGCCCAATTCCACCGCCTTATCTACGTTTGCGGAGTTGAAGACTAAGAACGGAGAGTTACCACCCAATTCTAAAGCAATTCTCTTGACGTGTGGGGCACATTGTTCGTACAGAATCTTCCCAACAAGAGTAGATCCGGTAAAAGAGATGCCGGCAATGGCGGGACTGGTACAAAGAGCCTTGCCAATACCGGAGGCATTTGGACGGTCACAAGTCAAAACGTTGATAACTCCGTTGGGAATTCCCGCTTGATGGGCGAGGTCTACAGCTGCCAAAACTCCCAATGGAGCGTCTTCTGGTGGTTTCAAGACGCAAGTGCAACCAGCGGCTAAGGCTGTGGCTATTTTCTTAGCGGCTAACATCACAGGGAAGTTCCAGGGTGTGATAAGTCCTACCACACCTAATGGTTGCCTCTCTACTAATAACTTCTTACCTGGAACAGGGCTGGAAGCTATTTCTCCCTCTATTCGTTTAGATTCTTCCGCGAAGAATTCAATTCCTGAGCCTAGCATTGCTAGTTCCATTCCAGCATCTCCTGGTGGTTTTCCCGTTTCATCTGATAATATCTTCGTTATTTCTTTAATATTTTTCGTTAAGAGCTCCGACCATTTCTTTAATAAAACATACCTCTGCTGTCCTGTGGTTAATTGCCATGTTTTAAACGCTTCTTTTGCCGCTTTAATGGCTTCCAAAGCATCTGTAGCATCCATATTGGGGACCGTACCGATAGTTTCACCATTTGCTGGATTTTTGACGGCGAATGTCGTCTTATTCGCCGCGGAAACCCATTGGCCATTTATTATAGCCTTGTCCTTCAATAAACCCATACTGTTAACGTGGTAATTTGTATCAATTATACACGAATTTCGGACAGCAACTGAAGCACTTCGCTTGTATCGAGTTGTATTTATTCGGCGATATGATATAATTATAGGCACAAATGTTTTCCAAACAAGATAAGGCCGTGATTTGAATAATGTTGTTCGTATCGTGACTTGCATTTCGCGGCTTGTTACAGGAGAGTCACACAGTTAATAAGTATTTTAGATCCTGTTGCGTGATCATTTCTTTACGTGAAGATTTATTTCAATTTGTAAAAATTCCAATTTAGTTCTAATTGATTATAAAATATGTTCTTCAATCATATCTGGAAAGTGTAGCAAATACAAATTCTCTAGAAAGAAATTGTAATTCCTTGGCGGTAATACGTTAAGGTAAATGAATGGATGTAATTTGCAAGGTAGTTTATTACATTCAAGGGAGTTTTAAGAAACTGATCCAAATTAATAAATAAGACATAAGGTTCTATATATTTCTTTGTGACAGTATTGAATTATATATACTTATACCCCTTTTAGAAAGCCGTACAGTCTCTTATGGGACTATTTGTATCCTTTTCTAATGCATAATTAATTATTATAGAACCATCTCACTTGCTGTTGCACAAAAGTTGTCAATACTTTCAAATAATTTGAATAGAGTGAAATTAGCTACATCATGTGATCCATCATATCCATCTTATCATGTCAGTATCCATTTATTCGTCTTTATTTTTATCGTATTAACTTCTATACTATATATAGGCCATATTAGATATGTTGACAGTAACTTATGTGAATCATAGATTAATATATAAACTGCTTTCGCTTATAACAATGATTAGCAGGATTATAAAAGAGCACGTTTGATTAACGTGAATATTTTTGCATCCACTACGAAAATTTTAATCGTGATTGCAAACAAAGTAATCCTATAAATTTTGTGATTTGACTACTCCAAACATATACGTGCACTTAACCTATAAAAATGGAAGCAGAACTTCATGAAGTTGAACTCATACTGTCACTACTTGAAGAAAGTGTTTGTAAAGATGCCCTGTTTAAATTAACTAACATTAATGTCCAGATACAGTATAAACAAAATACACGTAACTAGTATTATTATTTTCATAACGAATTAAAATTATCTTAACGTAACTTAACCTATAACGAATTAATGTAGGTTATGTAGGCATGTACGCGATTAGTATAAGAACGCATAAATGACCGTTCGTTCCTAATAAACATGATAGCTCATCACAATTGGTAGTCTTGATTTGTGTTTACATGATCATGATTACAGTGATTAACATGCACGAAAGCAGCTGTACTTGATGTGAATAATACAGTAACATATGAAAGTCAGCTATACAAACATTAAAATATAGAATCATCTCATGATAATCCCATGTATTTTAGTAAATTGTTATAACAAAATCTGATTCAGCAATAAGGGAGTTTTGGCGAGTAGGTTTGGTATGATGTTCGACATACTAAAACATGCTTTTGAGTTTTCTCGACCTAGGTGTTTGAGAGAGAAATACATATGACGACATCTTCTTGTCTAACGAAACATAACTGAATTATACCAACCAAGAAGGGTGCACTAGTATACCTTCGGTGTAAACCAGGAGTTACTCGACCAATAGAGGGCTCTGAGTGTAAAATTCTAGAAGTCCGCATAGAGTATTTTAAATTTATATTACAATATCTCTAGTTGTTAGTAGTTCTTTTGATTTTTACTTATTGTTTAATAATTATCGTTACTTTTATTATTATTGTGTATTTGGTCTTTAATTAATTCTTATTTTGTTAACCCCCGTCGAGCTAAAAATGATTCATGGCCAGGTACCTGGAATATCGGGTAAATGTACTTTTTAGTGTAATTATATTCCTGATGGTTACGTTTTTGTTGAGTAGGGTAGATTAATGTTAGAGCGAATTGTTTTCCTTCAATTTCCCTCCTTGCTATTGTAGAAGTCAGTACATGAATAAAATTATTGTTAAAGTTGGTTGGTGCGTAATTGTGTTTGAAAAATAAGTGGATTTAACAATTTTGTGCGGCAGAAGTAATCCAAACAGTGTGTTCCGTCTGGTAAGCAAAAAGGTTAATTCCGATTGTAAATATAACTTTCAGGAATTCGTTAATCGAAACCGTCAATGCGTGTTTTTTGCGCAACTTGTGCGCCCACTTTTAAACAGAATTATAGTTGTAAATAGAACATGTGCTACTTAAAAACCTGCACGACAGAATGCATACACTGTTTGGCACATTTTGAGGATGACGTAAAGCGAAAAAAAGCTTGTGTAGAAGAATGAATAGAATTTTAGTTGATATTATGCATCCTGTCAAGTTTGAAATACACGAGATTTGGCACGGTAGTCTGTTCGCAGACCACCAGAGGGATAGGCACACAATTTTAACGATAAGTGCCCCATGTCTACGTACTGTATTATCTCTGATACCAGCTTTCCTATGTAGTTAGATGTGGTTTATTTTGACAATACAGGTTATGTCAACAAATATTGTCGAGCAAAGTATCAGCTGGTACTAAAATATGCGCATTGTATAAAATTAAGATTTCTTGGATTTCATACCGCACTTTACGGCTTCACTGTATATAATTCATAAATGCCCAAAACCGATTAGAGTTAAGGGATTACTTACGACAATCTGTTAAGTCATATAGAACTTTGTTTTCATCGATAAGGTAATCGTGGATCCAGATAAAAAAAAACTACGTCTCGCATGATTTCGCATCTTTTATCATTCGAATTGCGTGTAAATTGCATAATATTGCATCAGAAACAAAACGCATGAATTGCAGATAATATGTATCTATCTGTATAAAAATAAATGTTTAAATATCGTCGTCTGGATAGGATAATAAAACAGACATCTACTTTTTCAGCGACTTTTCGGTTTCATTTGAGACCCCTTTTCAAGCCAGGCCGACAAAGGATTATTTAATAATGTTTTGTATTAATAAAATTTGAGTTTTTGAAAAGATATTTTCCTGATTAATTATCTGAAATACAATATTTCATGAATATTGTACCTTTTCCATGTTTTACACATATTTGAACGCACTTTTACTCCTAAAATTGTGGAAAATTCAAATTTTTCAAAGAGCCGGTTTTAAGTTTTCATGTAATTGACAAGATAAGCTCCTTATGCTATTTATAGTCATTTGTAATTACGTTGAGCATCGATTTAAATATGTTCAATGTAATAAGACCATAATTGTGTAATTCAAATCATATTTCCTATCATTTCTGAGTTGGGATAGGTTAGGTACGGATCGCTTTTTGTTGGTTAAAGACACGCCGGGAAATTCAAATTATATTTCATGTGGAGTAACCCTCATTTTAACTTAATTATATGATTAATTAAAATCAATTTTTATTTATCTGCTACTAACAATACTGTTTACGTAAGAATCCATAGGATGTATCGTTATTTTGCCGGAGGCTAAACTATTTTCAAATTCTGTTGATTACGTAATTAGCTATTAATTCACCTTATTTTCGTTATTAGGCTTTTATACCATATTATTGAGAAGTTAAGCTGTATTCTTGTATCCACATGTCTTCTGTTGACGTACTAGATTTGATATACACCTACCTACGACGAAAAAATCTGTCCATGCATACGTAAGTTATGTTGGATAAAATAAAATATTACTGATCGCTACGTTTTTTTGTAAGTTGTCAAATTTCTTCGAATTATCAACATAAAAAATGATATTTGAAGTAATATGTACATCGTTCTACAATTGTTATAATTGTATCTATTTTAAAAGAGAACTATCAAAGGTTAAAATAGAACTGACATTTCAAATTACCCGCCATTATTTAAGCCAGTTAAATTTTGCCAGTTATACGGACGCCGAATGCAGCGCTATCTACAATACTTTTAAACTGAATGGACTTAGCAGAGTATATTGTATTTAGTTTTAAATCCTTTTCAATGCGTGCACAACTAAATACTCCACTTTTATTTAAAATTTGTTTAATAACGGCAGATAATAAATGCATTAAAAGAACGCTTCAATCGAAAACACTTCTAAATGTTTGTTGAAATCCCATTTATTGACTTAGTTATATTATAAGTTTCCATATCTAGAACAAACATTCTTACAATTTACAAAATATATAACAAGCAGGTGTATATTCCAAATTAAAACAAACATCTAACATACACTGATAACCAGAAGTACTTAATTATATAACATCACCCATATCAGCTTAAGAATGAATTTATTAACGTTGTAAGAATGGATACAAATATTTCGTTTCCAAGAAATTTCATGTATTTTGCTTTACACTAAACACCGTGAGAATGTAACGATTCCGTGACATTAGCTGTTTGCTTTTGGTCATGAGTGCACGTTACCTTTTTTTATAACAGTTTCACCTCCTTTTATTTCGTATCACATTTTCAAATATCTGGAGGCAGTATGCATTTTTAGTTTTATAAGGATAGTTGTCTTATTTTTCGAAAAAATAACGCTATGAGCTTATAAATAGGATATACTTTTTGTACGATTGATATCGTTATTAATGGAAGACCTGGTATCACATCTATTTGCGTGTAAATATACCGCATGTCCCGGATTGAGTAGGTTACCATGGGTAGGTGTCGTTTTTATTATTAAACATAGAGATGGGCGAGTTCTTAAATTCATCGATGGATCCATCGATTATGCTCTGTCACTGTTTAACTAATGTAATTAACAGTTAAAGTATAATCGATCTATCCATGGATGAATTTAAGAACTCGCTCTTGTTTAAATTATGAAAGTCGTGGAGTTTTAAGTGTCGATTCAGATTCCGTTGTGATTCCAATACTAAATACAACGTCAAAATGACAAATGTCAAGTAAGTGCGTTGGCAACTTACGTTGTCTATGCAACTGGCAACGCTCTAATTGAGGAAATCCTACGGGGACGAAATGGTACTAGATTTGACATTACTATGCATTTGCTAAATATGAAGTTGTGTTTGGTTATGTTGGTATGATTTTAACGTTATCACTGTCAAAAGTCGCCTGTTTCTTTGCAAGAGCTGTGCATTTATCTTTATTCGATTATCTTACTCGAACTGTTGCCTTTTACACTCAATCCACATATTATACAACCAATGGGTGGTAATTTTATTATTTTAAATGGATCAAGTTGGTTTTGCTTACAATATCGTTCTCCTTTCAAAAATGTATCACAACCTATCTCTAAGTAAAAAAAAACAATTACTTTAATTTCCAGTAGTAAGCTTGCAGGCATGATTATAATGTTAAACAATAAAAGAAAATTCATTATAAAACAGTGGACTGTAATATCAATTTAGATTCTCAGCGTTGTCAGTTCAGGTTCTTAATTAGCCCGTTTCTTCTATTATTATTTAGTGAAGTTATGATAATTATGTAAGTTATTGAAACTGGCGATGCTGCCAACAATCGGACAATATGTTTTGTAGATGAAATCAAATGTTATTACTCAGTGGCTAGCCAGATCAAGAGCCTTAACATCACTAGATTTTAGTTGTACAGACATTTAACACTATTAATTAAAATACATTGCGAAAAATAACTCCGTCTTGCAAAACGATGCCTATTGTGCTTAGCTAAAAATTGGCAGCATTTTAAACACAATTTTAATACTTAGTATTATTTTAATATTGTGTTTGTTACATTTGTTTCTAAAGCAAGCATTTGTTCTCATGCCTACTTGATTAAAACCTGAATATTAATATTTCCAACAATATAAGCTTGAGCTATGAAATATATTCGAAAAGAGAAAGAAAAATGTTACTTAATTGCCGAAAAATCCCATAAAGCGTCCATTTAAAATAAAAAAGTTTCTAGCAACATTTTCGAAAACAACCAACTTTTGACATCAGTTGTAAGTGTCCCTAATTAAACCAATTAATTTTCATATGAAACATTTGTTCAAATCTTATATAATTCCGAATTAACAGATTTTCCGAGACGGCATCCGAATCAGCTTTAGAAACTGCACAATTTTGCTAATTTAAACAAATCTGTTCAATAATAAAAAAAGATCCTATTAAATATGAGACACACTGTATATATATATACATATTTATATATATGGCATTAGTGTTAATCAACTACCACTACTTATGTCGTTTAAAAGAATACATTGATATTATATATAATATAAATAAAAATATACAACTGAATAATTATACAAACAATACATAATAAAATCACAAGAATATATAATGATATGTAAATGGTTATACATAGTTCGTTTTTTTATTCGAAGAAGTAAATTCACTTCGATCGTGACGTGGCCCAATTAAATTTGATACTTTTGAGGCCGCACCACAACATACAATAATGAAAAAACGCGGCCATATTTGCTTAACAGCTGTCAAACGTCTTCCAAAACGACGTTCTAAATCATATTATACACAACCTCATTTAACGTTCAAAAAATGCTCAAAATGAATAAAACAATTATTTGCTATTGTAATGAGGGATCACTACCTTACACCTCCGAATAAAAAAACCCCACTATAATAACAAGGAACATTTGACTTTTGGAGCGCAGTGTATATGCTAAAAATTGAATACCTTTAAAAAGATTTATAAAAGTTATTGCACTGTAATGACAAAATCTAAAATTATACTTAGTAGTTTATAACTTTCGCTTACTAAAACAATTAAAAGCTCAAATTAACAATACCTATTCTTAATTATTGCACTTTTTCACACCTATTACTATTAATATCATATCGAAATTAAACATCACAACTCTAATAAGCACCAATATTCCTAAATCGATGTTGTGGCTTATAAATTTCCTACGCACAAATACTTAATGTAAGTGTATTCCTCAATCCCATGGTGGGATCCTTCCCTGCCAATACCAGATTCTTTAATACCTCCAAATGGTGCTTCGGCACAAGAAATTAGACCCTCGTTTATCCCTACCATCCCGACTTCTAGTTGTTTGCCGACTCTAAATATCTGAGCCATGTTTTCGGAATAAAAGTATCCGGCCAAACCACCTTTGGTGTTATTGGCAATTCTGATTGCCTGCTCTTCAGTTCTAAATTTAATTATCGGGGCTATCGGCCCAAACACCTCTTCAGTATAAATGATCATGTTATCTTTAATATCGGTCATCAATGTTGGCTCATAAAATAATTCACCCAACTCGCCGGCTGGTTTACCACCAACAATAATTTTGGCACCCTTGTTTTTCGCGTCTTCTACAATCGAATTAACTTTTTTAAATTGTGCTTCATTTATTAGCGGACCAGCTGTAACTCCGGGCTGAAAACCATCGCCTATTGTCATATTTTTAATCTGTTCGGAAAATTTTGTTACAAACTCATCAAAAACATCCTCCTGTACTAAGAATCTGTTAGCCGAAACACACGTTTGGCCACAATTTCTAAATTTCGAAGCCATCGCTCCACGCACTGCATGATCGATGTTAGCGGAACTAAAAATTATAAAAGGTGCATTACCTCCTAATTCCAAGCCAACTCTCTTAACATGTCGTGCGCACTGTTCGTATAATATTTTGCCAACTTGAGTTGATCCTGTAAACGAAATACCAGCAACTTGGGAACTTTCACATAATAACTTTCCAACTGCAGGTGCATTGTGTCGGTCACAAGTTACTACATTTATCACCCCTTTCGGTACACCTGCTTCTTGTGCTAGATGCGCTAATGTCAATGCAGTTAATGGTGTATCTTCAGCTGGTTTAACAACGCAAGTGCAACCGGCAGCTAAAGCAGCGGCTACCTTCCTAGTTATCATAGCATGGGGAAAATTCCAGGGGGTTATTAACCCTACAACGCCTATTGGTTGCTTCTCAACGTAAATTTTCCTATTTGGTACTGAACTTGCTATGATTTCACCATCAATTCGACGTGCCTCCTCAGAGAACCACTCAACAAACGAATTTCCATAAGTCACTTCTCCATTCGCTTCCACTAAAGGTTTACCAGATTCAGCCGTCATAATCTTAGCAATGCTTTCACTATTAGCATTTAGTAGATCATACCATCGCCTTAGAATAGATGATCTTTCTTTAGCTGTAGTCGTCTGCCATGTCTTAAAAGCTTCACTGGCAGCATCTATGGCCTTCTGTACATCATTCACGTCCATATCGGGGACCGTGCCTACAACTTTACCGTTTGCCGGATTCATGACGTGAAACGTTTTTTGATCTTCAGCCACATCCCATTCTCCGTTAATAAAAGCTTTTTCGTTTAATAAATGCATACTTCTAGCGCCCAAGTAAAAGTAATTGTTGAGTATACGAAGTCGAGGCACTAAATGTCTCATATTCGTACCAATTTTATAAGATAACGTTTGCCAAAATTATTGTTGGGCACTTGTTGAGGTTATCTGCGAGGTATTGATTTCAATAGAACCGACACTGAAGTTGGCACACATAAGATAAAAATCATGAGAGTGATCTAAAAGTCAAGGCCTTGATGGCGAATTCATAAAATTATTTCTGATATCAATTCAAATGTAGCCAATCAATTTCATGAACGAGTGATAGACATAAGTTAACTTCAAATCAGCTTATTATGCAACTTGTATCACACCCGTGTATTCACAGCGGTATATACTGAGGGCTGTGCCCAGGGATTTATTACAATGGAAGATTGTGGCACGTTGTGTATCATAAAATTATTCATTAATAGTTCAGATTTTTATTTTAATAATAGTAGTTATAGTAGTATATAATAGTAGTAATAGTATTAATAATAGTAATAATAGTAATAGATAACACCTGAGAATAACAGTTGTTGTCATTTGATTGTTATGCTTTGATGTGATTCCTGTCTTTAAAAAGACATAACTGGGATAATTACATAACAACTTTTGGTAAGGTTACTAATTGAAATCACAGCATGAAAATACGTGATATCTAACCTGCATAATACCTGTCAAAACTATGTGTACAAAAATTTAATTCGTACTAATGCCGCCAATTTTTCAGATATGCCAACTTAAAATAACGTGGTGTTCAGTTTGAAGTTGATCACAGTAATGTACTGTGAAATAACAGCATTATGAAATTGCAAAATTATATATGCAAAAAAATAACATTTTCAAAATCGATAGCAATTGTTGCTTGGCGATAAGGAAACATGGTTATTTACAAACTTAAAATATTATTTATTTACTTGTATTAGTAATTTATTTAAAGCAATTAACATCGTGTACATTTAGTATTATGTTATACAAAGTTGTCGACAACAAGTCAGAAAATGTGAATCCTGTGTTCAAATTTCGTAGTAGCTAAGTATACCGAGTGCACGTGCTCGTGCTGCGCATAGAGATTGTATTGTTGAATGTTTTTCTCCGACGTAGTATACTAAATGTCTGTATTAGATAAAGATGTAGCAAGCCAAACATTCGCCAGCAAACGCACAACAGGGATGCGTATTCTGTTCTAACAAACTGAAACATCTAACCGTTTCTTTTACCCTTTACTGAACTTATCGGCAGCTGGAAATAATTCACTCTGTATGATGTACATATGTGATATAGTATTTACAATACCCTATTTACTGTTAGATAATATTTGGCATTGATGAGAGTAATTAACGATTCAAGATAATAAAATTGGATGTCGAAAGCATAAATTTTATTGGAATAAATGATTTTAGCCTGGTCAAAAATAAATACTTCCTTGAAAATACAACATATTCCATGTAAAGTGTTGAATACAGAATAATAAACATGCGGTTAATTTATGATATAATTATTTTGCGTAATACACCATTCCGCCATTAAAACATGTTTCCATAGCCATGTAGATTACAGAAACCTCAACTGTAACGATAAGAAAATTATACAGACAACTAAAATTATCCGAAAATGTTGCTATATCAGAACAACAATGACGCAGTTGAGAAAGTTTTCAGGAACTATTCAAACACTTCTTTGGAAATAAGATAACTGCGTGATAGACATTGAAACGAGAAAGTTTTCACGGCGATTTACCGCTGATATAGTTTACCAGGAATTCTGTACTTCCCTAAGTTGCATGAGTAACAGTTTAAGTTTATTGTATGTGCTTACATATTTGTGACAATTAATATTAATGAATAGCATCTTTGGTATTTTCTCTCATGAAAATAAGGTGTAACAGCTAATTTCATGTTCTAATCACGTAAGTCACATGAATCTAGTTTAATCCATGGATTTTAAACGCGAACGCACCCTAAGCGGACGCCGTTTTTTCCAGCGGAAATGAAGCTTGCCTTATTTACGTTTGAAATACAGCGGAAAACATAACCTATATCTATTGTAACGTTTTTAAGAAATGGCTTATTTGGAAATCTCGTGTAAATATGAAGGAGCGTTATACAGTACAATACAATACATTTATTTCATTCTCCATAGCAAATTTAAGTGAAAAAATAAGAAAAACACACAGTAATGCCATAACCTTACAGTGTTTATTATACTTAGATTCCCAGCTGTCACCAAAATCATAACAAATCACGAAATGAGCGTTCAGGAACACTCAACAAGTTGAGTAAACGCGTTGTAAACGTTGGGGCAGCGATTTGTGTATTTCGAACGTAGCCAGTGTTGCATCCTAATTCTATAAATGATAATTATATAGTTGTCATCCTGTTGACATTTATTAATTCAAATTTCAGGCTGTATTATCGTTTCATAATTTTTTTGTACTACTGTGTTCTTAAAATAAACCGTAAGTACATGATGTACTTATGAAGAGATGAGCTAATCAACAATTATTATATTAGGTGCGGATGTCATAATCGATAGTCCTTATATCTTAGATCATATATATTACGTGGACCCAGCTATATTTTCCAAGTGTGTTTCCAACATATCACAGACATTAAAAATGGCCGCATTTCTGTCTAATATACGGTTATTGGTATCTTCTTATTCGCACCTGACCACGCGTGCGCTAAGGTATGAGAAACGCGCGAAATTTGAATTAAATTATATTTTTAATGGATTTTGAATTTTTAAGACAGGTGCAGTATGTTGGTGATTTACTGGCGATTAAAAATAATAAATTTAGAAAGAATAGGAAAAGTAAATAAGTTACAACTGGTAAATGCTTACAAAAACAAAGTTCCCATATCAGTTTTAAAAAAGGATCTGCTACCATTTATTATCAAAGCGGTTTGCATATTTTCAGAAGAATAATGACAAATTTAGGAATTTCTGATGTTTATCCTTTAATGAAGAACAACAATAAAGTTTAGCATTATTGTGAGAATAAAAATATAGAATGTTATTGAAATACGTATAGTTTGTATATATTTGTTCAGCGTGAAGTGTTTTTAAGTTTTCTTAAGATTTGTCGTGTTAACTCAATTTTTAATTTTTTGTTCAGAATAAAAAGTAATATTTGCAGTTGTGGTTTTGTGTTAATTTGTTTGTTACTGTTCGTATGTTTCTGTTTATATACACGGAGTAAAGTCAGTATTGAAGATAAGGCAAATGAGTTAGGTTCGTTGAAAAGCTAAAAAACCTAAAATATAAATAAGGTGGATACTTCTCCATGTTACAACCAATAGTATAACACACGTGGTGCAATAGAAGCAATAAAATAACATTTGGTAGAAATAAAATGTTGCATAGTTGCCATGATGCGACAAATCTATATTGGATCAACATCATTTATAATCTCCTTACCTTTTCGTTCCCTTTCCCTCACCAATTGTCGCTATATCTTCCTGTGGTATTATGTTAATTACATTTGCACCTTGCGGGTACATCGTTTCGGAACCCTAAGCACTTCACTTCACTAACGAAATAACTGTTCTAAATGTTGGGTCGTAGGAACTTTCTGTTGTATTAAGTAGAGTATGATGTACTGCTGTCTGCATGTCTTAATGCTGCCTTATATATGTAGATAACACAGATGTATACGTGTATAACCCAAAACCCGATGACATTCGTTGTGGTTATTATAGCTAAATCTTTTCCGATTCAAAGGAAGTAAATATCCATTATCTGGAGATAGTGGATGCTTGTGGCAATTTCCGACTAGTAGCAGGTGAATATTCTATATTTAAATAAGTTTTTCCGAGGAAATTACGTCTTTTGCTAGTGGGATTAAGAGAAACTGATAAGTTTTGAATCGTTTTGTAGGAACGCTGACAATGAGCTAACATGTTTTCTGGTCTTTGTTTTTCATTTGAACATTGATTATAAACGCGTGAATGTTTAATTCAAAGTCTTTCTTTTCCACTCTCATCTCCATCTAATTTATCCGGATACAGTCTACTATAGGTATATCATTAATTGTTTTATGAAAACTGCCCTTCTTTTGGTGGTTGTTTATATAGGTTCTACTGTATATGTGATTAAAGGGGCGGGTTATTTGCACTAAAATCTCAGTTGTACCTACTTTACCACATAATGTTTGATATTCTTTAAAAATATTAGAATTTCAAATCTTGCACACACTTAAAAATGTATTAATTGCTTGTTTAATTTGAAATTTGACAGACACGGATAATGCATTTACATATATATTCTGCATATACTGCGTTTCATTCGAAAAGGTAGTGTACAGGTCATAGATAATATAAGTAAAGATACGTAACTCTAACCCTTCCCGCTCAAACTAGAAACTAGTTGGGTATTCAGTCTCTTATGGCGCTGTGGATTATTACCGCGTAAATTTGAATATATGTTTATATTTCAAAATGGATTAGTTTCGTAAAATAGGAGGAATAGCAATACGTGAGCGTCGAGTGACAAAACTTTCTATACAAGTACATATTTGGATGCTTTTATTTTTCCGTTAGGAAAATTGTATGTTTGTATCTTTTACTATTTCCCAACAATAAAATAAAATGCATTTAGATAGAAAGTTGTGTTCCTATTCACGCACATATTGACAAACCGGCCTTTAGTACTAGAATTGGTTTTGTTAAAAACAAATAGAATATAACAAAAAAAAAGACCTGTTAATATACATCTGGAAAAGCATCTGTTTTAGGGTTTGTGGGATTTCTATTTGGCACAAATTTCATTTCATTTGGGTATTTTGGCAACCGGATACTATACATTGGAAACTGCAATGCAATATTATTTATAGTAAATTGAAAACCTGTCACTTTTTTAATAAACATACAAATTTGTCTATAATCACAAAAAAAAACTACACGAAAAAATAAATTACATAAATATGTCTGCAAATTTTAAATATAAATTGGCAAAGATACAATTACATTGTCTAGATTACAGAAGGTGATAAAATGAATATTACAACCGGATATATTCTTCTACTTACCGTATTTGCTAGAACACACCATATAGAAAAGAATTTTAAAAACCACATGCACCTTATTTATATTATAAACAGAAAAACACCTGCAAACGCAGTACGACCAACGTACGGAGCAAACGGGACAAAAAACCTTGGAAAATTATAAACCCTATGAAGTTCAATCGCAGCGCCAAGGGCGTTAGAATACCCAACTTGTGGTGCGAAACTCGGATAAGTTTCTATGTAGATTCATGTAGTTGATGGGCATGGTACAGATCTTATAGGGTTATAGCTGATGAGTATGTTTTTGTCAGATCTTTTATAGAAAATTCAAATGTATCATGTTTCCCCATGATATCTACTCAATAAAATCTTATATTGAAAACTATAAAAGCTGTAAAATATAGGTCTAATCTCATAGACACGCATTAAGACAATGTACCTATACGTGAACAAATTTGAATCAATTCCAATATTTTTATTACGAGGAAACCACAGATTATACATTGATTGATTGGAAACTCCCCTCAGTATTGAAGATTTTAACAATCGCGCCATCTAAGTTAACTCACTTTTGAAGTCATTAAACATAAACAAACCGCGTGGCGGGTTTTTTGACTTTACAAATATTTAAGATATGGGTAGTACAATTTCTTTTGAGTTAAGAATGAAATTAGTTTTAATAGCAATTGGAATTATATTAGGGTTATATTGTTGCTAACATTTTAATACACTAATATCATTCTATTAACCTTTAAATACAAAATTAGGAAGATCACGATATCCAATAAAAACACCAGCGCCAATTTTCTCGTGATTCATCTTTAAAGCTGTAATTTTTAATTTTTAACGAGTACAGGATGGTCTTTAATTTTATAAATGGATTTTCAACTTTTGAGAACTTATCTAAAAGCATATGTTGACCAGAAATACAATTTAAATCGCAATATTCTGAAAACATTATTGAAAGTATTACCTTTCAATCATTTAGAGCTAGGCCAAGTTTAATTTATGCAAAAATTATATCAAGTGCTTAGATAATTTTAATTAATTAAGGAATAAAACTTGGAATTTTTGCAAGCTCGTTTTTAAATATGTTGCTCTTTATCGACAAATCATAACCACAACACAATCATCTTCAATTTATTTACAATTTTCTACCGGAATCACAAGATGTATTATCAAATTATGAAAATAAAATAAATAACGACCAGACACACAAAAGAAGATAGTAAAAAATAAACTTGGCGTAAACTATTCTTCATCGATTCAAATAAACACTCAAAGGGAATGAGTGTCATAGAATAGCTTAAAACGGTGTTAAATGGCGGTCGCTTAGGTATAATCTATGATTGTGCCTTTTTAGCAAATTCTAAGGCTTTTCAAATTTACCACCTATGATAACTTTTGCTTCATTTAAGGCAAACTTAAATTTAAATATACCAGATACTGTACTGCCATCTCAGTATTTCCGATTGTAAATTATAAATAACCTGATGAAATAATAGACCTTCCCCCTACTAGCGCAAACCTTATCAGTTACATAACCTAAAAAAATTGCTTAAGCACAAACTAAAACCGCTATTTCAAACATTATTCAAAATGTAGTTGCGCCTTGCGCAATTCATAATTGGAACAAGTACGCTGTTAAAAAATCATGAATCAGGAGTAAAACAAATCTGTGAATTTAAACAACAGTCTAGCATTATGCGGTTTGGGTATTATTATATGCGTTACCAATGTAAATTTTAAGAAAGGTACGATATCGCAAAGGGTAGATAAAGACGCATTTATATTAACTACAATGTACATATTAGAAATGATAACAAAGGCGATATATTCTCCATAAAAGTCTTCTTATATCTCGTTCTCATGTGAAAAGTAATGTACATTTACATAGCTTCATTTGAATACCTTATAGAAAGTTGCCTAAAATAAAGTAAATGTAACTTTTTTTGTAGCAATTGGCTCCAATTCAAAACGTTGTAATGCTAATTCGTAATGTAAACGGTTTGTGAAACACATGGATTACGCATGCCATATTTTTACATATTCGTTCGACTGGGTACATCATAACCTCAATTTTGTTCAAGTTCAATGTCAAGAGTATGTATACCAATTATAGACAGAGAGAGAAAGAAATTATACAGATATGGAAACGGAATAATACCAAGTTTGAATCGCCTTGTAATATCAACGCATCACCAGATGAACATCAACACCTAATATTTTGATGTTAATTATTCGTCAATTAGACGGGTTGCTTACAATAGAACAATCTGTTGAATTGTAATCAGTTATAGGGGTAATGGCAAATACTAATTTAATGGCATTCATTCATCGTAAGTTAAACTTTAAGGACATAAATGAATGTTTTGTTATTAATATCTCAAAATATAGTTCTGTTTAATGAAATGTCTATTTTATTAAACGCGAAACTAAAACAACGACACACTGCTAAATAAATGCGACGATTTAGTGTAAGCGAATGCAACTTAGGAATATAAAAGTTGGTTATCTTTCATCTTTTGTACTTGTCATTAAATGAAATCATTATTAACGCATGCGCAATAATTTCAATGTATTGAAGAGCTGGAATACACGATCTGAGTAATAAATAACCTAACCTCCTTTCTGCCTACTCTTTAGGTTTCTTGTGCGCACGAGCTGATTAAAAGCAATTGATCACCTGTAGCTTGAAATTGATTTCGTTAAATTTGGAAAATATATATAAGCTATGTCATTTTTAAATTAATTAAATTGAGCTGGAAATCATCGTCTCTTAATCATAGAGTTCATACAATCAATCCAAACATGCACTTATATTAAACAGTGAACTTCGGTGTTAAGTTGTAGACAATTATAATCTTCATCATTTTCCAAAACAAAGTTGAGCAAATAGCCGTTCTTTTAAGGCATTCCGTTCGATTTTATTAACTGCTCTAATGACATAACCTAGAGAGCCACGCATGCGTTTTTTGGCGTCGTATTTAACGCAATATAGAGATCCTACATTCGGTATTTTGGTTTAAATGCAAAATTACGTTGTATTACAGGACTATGCATAACCTTACTTAATTGTCTTAGTGTTAGTTGTATCAGTAATTGCGTATGTGCATGATATTTATTTCTGTGTAGAGGTCAACGTTTTCCATTTGTGTGTAAGTATCAAGTATACATATAGAACTTTAGATTTTGTTCTTCGCACTTGACGTAGGTACTGGTTTTAAGCGAATGACCTCATCATAGCCGTTACTGCAGCATAAAGAAAGCAATTTTGCAATTAGGACAATTATAATGCATGCTCTGTAGGTTTGTGTCTGATTTCACATCTCAATGCACTTTAGGGTATTTATAAGTTGTAAGTGGCATTAAATTACATAAATGGATTCTATTTTAAATAGCAATAAACCTAAAAAATATACACGAGATGTAATACATTTGTATCTAGAAGTTTTTGCTAGAATAAACTGTTTAATCATTTATTAATGTGAGTCATGTTTTTAAGCATTACTGATCTATAGTTGGAATCTTCTACTGCATTTCCTTATTAGAATGGAAGCGTATATGCTAACAACATGTAAGTGCAAATTAGTTCTATTGTATAGGTACACTACGCTTATCCTAATGCTCGACTTCAATGTGGCTTTAATTATACATAAAAGGTTTGGTAAACAACTTAATTTGGTAACCGGTAAAATTCTAGCAGTTATGACAAATATTACAGCATGCATTCCATTATGGTTCATATGTTTGGAATTGTTTTAAAAACTGAATCATAAAGAATGTTTTATAAGACGTCATAGTATTATATAATGTTTAAAAATACATTTTTCAACTTTAAGATTAAAAACAATTAGTAATGGAGAAAACAATTGTTGTACTAGCTTTCTGCAAATAATACCAAACTGTCATGGTTTGGATTTTAAATTAAGATAAGAAATAAATTTATCCATACGGGATGTGCACAGAAAGTTAGCATAAACAAAAAGAAACATACGCTTCCAGACTTAGTTAACTATTTGAGGCGTTCATATCATAAAAACTAATCTTTGGGGGAGAATCTTGTTCCTAGGTTTTTCCTTAGTACAGAAAACCTAGAAGAATTGGGGTGCCCCAAGCTTTAATGAGGTTTAAAGAGGTTATGTGTATTGAAATTAAATAATGTCATAATTACTATACAACGTCATTATATCCTGTTATTAACTAAGGGAATAAGTAGAATTATGACAGAAATAGTTGATGTAGTTGGTGAAGAAACTGTCCCAATATTTAAAAAGTTATTTGTAAAATGTTGTCGCTTTCTTCATGAGGTGATTGTGTTTGATAAAGGTTATGTTCCACTGTCAGTGTCAATCTCCATGACAACTTTAATTTTCTTATTGGATGTCGAGAAAATTACTAATAAAAAAGTTATCAAGCAATTGCATATGGCGCATGGCGTTTTATGACTTCCAATGTGAATAAATGAAAGAAATATCGGGTCTATTGAATAAAAAGGAGTAATATCTTCAAAGTTTGTACTTATTCGTCGTTTAGTCCAGGTGTAGCACCTAATGATTTCTTCTTATTTCCGCGTGTAAAAGTTGAGTTCGTTTATTCAAATCCTTTTACTCGATATACTCTTCGAGTGTTTCTTGTGTTCATTTATTGAATTTGCAGTGAATAGAGTTCATTTTTGAGAGTTGCTTTATAATGGAGTAGCGTAAGCTACCACCAGGGGGCGGTATATGAAATAATTTTTGAAATAAAACACATAACCTTTAATACTTGTTACTAAAATTCACATCATGTATGTATATAACATTTAGCAATGGAATGCTCCTTGCAGGTATCAGGAGAAATTCGAAAATGTTAGAATTGTCGATGATTAGAATCACTGCACATGTGTCGTCGTTTCCATTTCAGCTTCACTTTCTTCGTAAAACAAAAACTTTTGCAAACTAGCAAATAAATGAAATAGGCTCTTTTTTATGATTCATTATTAGCAGGCGGTATTACCCTGTATCACAATATTTTTGAGGTTAGGTAAACTCAGATATAATACCCTGCCGATCAAAGATGGTTGAAAGAAAACACTATATCGTTAGTTTATTTTAAAAACTCTTTCTGTATCGTATCTCATGCCACTCCTACACCAAGAAAATTCACTCTCGCGCTGACACAAATACTCGAATTCACCAAAAACGAATATGTTTCTTACGTTTTACATCGGCAAAAGAAGCGGTTGACACATTTAAAAATGACATAAATATCCTAACGTGGGAAGATTGCAGGAAGTGTTTGGAAGATTGGTTTTCGCGGATGCTAAAGTCAATTCAGAGTGGATTACTTTGAAAAATTATAAATAAATGTTTTTTTTTCAATACATTGTATATTACATTACCTACTAGTATTTGTGTGCATTTGTAAGTTAATTGCTTTCTATGAGATTTCCTTTGTTTATCAATTAGTATTTTAAAATTGACATCAGAAAATTTATAATCTTATTAATGGGTATGATACATTCTATACGGGATTGTATTGCGCCGGTATACAAGTAGAAGTGTATATGTAATTCCCGTAGACGGACACGGACGTGAATCTATTGTTTCCTTAATTCGAATACGCAAGGTCTGCAAGGCATTCTAATTTCGCTACTGTGACGGAAATTTTAATGTTCCTACGCAATATTAATCGTAGCAATCGTACATATATATATACACACATTGGATTACAATTGGATTTCAATTTCGAAAAGTATTAAATTTTACCTCCTTTCATGTTCCAGGTGGTTTTCGGATTTTTGCGTTTGGAATTTCTCGAAGGCCCTGATCATTACGTCTTCCGTATGCTCCATTTTGTACGTAGCCTCTTATTATTTCGCAGAGTCGATATATCCTTAAATAACACTAACTCTTTTTAAACTAAAATTTCAACCGGCGTTGTAAATTAACGTATCGAAATATCACAGGCTTATTTTAACACATTGTACGGTGTTGCGACTCCGGTTGCGCGTTTACTAAAACTGATTTACCAGCCATCGTCAAGGATTTTAGTAATAAATCAGACGGCAATGCCACCTCCTCTTGTAGATTGGCTTTCGCATTGGATTTTTTGCCCTGCATACCTGGATTGTGTTCAGTTTTATTAATAAGTTTTATTTCATCGTGTCATTTCATCTCGTATTTTTCCAGGTTAGATTATTATAAACACATTCGATGGAAACAAAGTATTTCTATTAAAATTGGTTTGGAAAAACGCTAACCTTAACTCAGGGATTGCTATAAGAATCATTGTAGATTCTAGTTTTATAAAAAAAGCCTAAATTCAGAATGTGGCAATAAGGGCAGCTGCAAGAAATTCGTTCCGTTCGTTATTACAGTTTAATCTTGGTGACGTCACATGAATCTAGTTTAATCCATGGATTTTAAACGCGAACGCACCCTTAGTGTTACATTTGTAAAAGGTCATTGAGTGTAATGGTAATTACTTTGATGAATAATAGGGCATTATTGTTTCTTAATAAATATTTATATTTTAACATCAAAACCCCACGAACTTATTTGATTACCTGATATTTGTATCTAGCTAGAAAATATTTAATTTTAGTATTAATCAAGGAAAACAATCACTTGTACTGTCGATAATGCCACGAGAACAAAATAATTTTACTAATTATGATGACTTGGCTTCATTATGCATGTTAAATGATTCTAAATACGACCAGGAATATGAAAGCTGAATATGAAGAAACCACAAGAAACAGATAAATATCATAATATAAAAAAATCCGACATAATATATGTAATAAATAGAAAATCGGACCGTTTTACCAAACGGTAGATCCTTGAGTTGGTTATTAACATTCCAAACCAACCCGAAGAATACGCCTTGAATACTGGCCGCTCTGAGCCAATCCTGGCCGTTCTGATCCAATCCTGCCCGTTCTGATACAATCCTGGCCGTTCTGAACCAATCCTGGCGACTATGAACCAATCCTGGCCGATCTTATTCAATCCTGGCTATTCTGTTCCAATCCTGGTCGGTCTGATCCAATCCTGGCCGTTCTGAACCAATCCTGGCCGCTATGAACCAATCCTGGCCGCTCTGATCCAATCCTGGCCGCTCTGGTCCAACCCCGGTCGTTCTGATCAAATCCTGGCCGCTATCAACCAATCCTGCCCGCTGTGGTCCAATCCTGGCCGTTCTGATCCAATCCTGGCCGTTCTGATCCAATCCTGGCCGTTATGAACTAATCCTGGCTGCTATGAACCATTTCTGGCCGTTATGAACCAATCCTGGCCGCTATGATCCAATCCTGGCCGCTTTGATCAAATGCTGGCAGTTCTGATCCAATCCCGGCCCGCTCTGATCCAATCGTGGCCGTATGATGTATTATTACGTGTTATTTTGTACACATAATAAAGAATTTTATATTACTCTGAGTTTATAAAGATATCCTCCTAAAAATTAATATACAATACCTACACTGTATATTCATAGGTTTAAATTTCGCGCCGCGAGATTGCTACGTACAGATAGGAGTGGAACTACTATAAAATTGGCGCATGTTTTTTACGTTGACGATCCGTGCGTCCTGTTCCAGTGGGTGCTGTCGGGTGCGGTGAATTGTCCCGGGGGGCAAACGGCGGGCCAATCGAAATTTCAATACCCGCTTGCCTATAAATACTCTGGCAATCTGTGAAAAATAGTCCCGATCCGAAAAAGCCGATCCCCCGACTCGCAAATCTGTGCAAAGTTTTCCGGTTTTATAGGTATGCGCGCCACTGTTATGAAATTTAGTATATATATAGTCCCGATCCGAAAAAAACGATCCCCCGACGCGCAAATCGGTGCAAAGTTTTCCGGTTTTATAGGTATGCGCGCCACTGTTATGCAATTTAGTATATATATGAATGAAATAAGACAAAATGAACAAAATTGTTTGTGTACCTTCCATTTCGCAAACTTTAAATATTTATTCCTTTCAATATCATAGTGCAAGAGATAACATAATTTGCTTTTAATAATCTTGACCTAAACGCTATATATAGACATGATAATTATCACAATTATATCAAAAAAAAAAGTAAAAAGTACGGTTGCAAACTTAAACAACTGACTTAATAGTTTGTTTACATCTTTACGTCATAAAACATTATATGCTTTACAAAATTTATTTATAAGCAATTTAAGTGTATAACAAATGTAAATTGTTGAAACGTTCTTATTAGATAATTTAATCTAATAATAACTTTGTCTACATTTGTATTTTACAAAATGCAGTTATTAAAATGTTCTTACGCATGCGCCTATTATACGATTTTTATATTTACGGCGACTGTAGTGACCCCTATTATTGTTACATCGAACTAAAGGGCATTGCGAGTGAAATTAGTTTTGAATAACGCATTGTCTTGTTCGTGTGTTATTTCTATTTCATTATTAAATTACTTATTAATTAAAGAAAGGAAAAGGAAGAAGCATGGAGGCTTATCATTGCTTGATATCATTACTTTTAGTGCGAAAAATAAAACTGTAGCCGGCATCTTTCTTTTTAAAAGCTCAATCTCACACTACCTTTCAACTTACACTTGTGCCATCGTGCATCTTCGAAATGTGGCGGGACTATGCGTTTTCGTGCGATCTAATTTTCTGCTAAATTTATGTAAAAATCAAAACTCACTGTATTCTCATGCTACGCCACCAAACCATTGCGCACTCACGTCGCAAGGAACAGGGCGAAATGTATTTTGAGGAACCGCGACTGGTGTGTTGTATTTGGCCGTTCTATTTTCGGGTTTATAGATCGGCACTACCGAGAAATGTAAACACAAAACTCGGATCAATACTCCCGTCGAGAAACTGACGGTTTGGCAAAAAGATAACCTTAAATTTTTTTAATAGTAAGTACTAAATTCTATTAATTAAGGAAAAATAAATTTATATTTATCGGTGTGTTGGGTCTTGGCGTGAAATTATGTAGATTTGTGGTAGAATTAATCATAGACGTATTATATGATGGTGTTTATAGCACGGAGGAACATTAATGAAGTTAGGCATAGTCGGTTCATTTTAAGAATACAGTTGAGGGCGCTGAAATCACCGTCTATATTATACAGAAGAAATTTAATTGCATAGCAATACGGCTCGTGATTTAAAATATAAAATGTTAACATGATGACAACTATATAATTATCATTTACGGAAAAACGCTAAACTATAATGCATAAGTCGTTCCCTTGCCTTTTCTAACGCTGTATTCTTAAAATGAATGGACTATAGGTTATAAAACCAACGTAAGAATACGTGAACAGGGTTACAACTGAACGTAAAAAATGAAACCTAGATTTTTAGATTCTTTTAGAAATTTTTCGAATATTATTAGTAGTATTTAAAATTGTTTGTGTCAGTTTTTATTTATAGTAACACGAGATGGGATTTGCCTTACTATTGAGAATAAAATAAAGTTTAAGTTATGTTCACTAATTTGTTGTTACTGCTCCATGACACTTTCCGAAAAAGATTTATTGATTATTCATATCTTTTCTTTATTCACCTGTCAATGTTTCCTTAATTTTTTAATTAATATTTTAATTTAACTTTCGAACATAGACTTAGGTTCGATAAAATCCATAATTCTTAATCCTGTAAAGAGAAGCAGCCAATCAGAGCACACGTCATTACAGTTTTAATATTAAACAGCTTTGTACGTTTTCCACTAGATGTCGCGACGATACCGCAAATATTTCGTGACAATATCATCTGTTCCACAGTAAAATAAACGAGATTTCTTTATACAAAATTCTTTTCTTTTATCCGCTTACCTTTTTGAGTTTCTCAAAATTTTTCTGTATTTCCATTTCTTAAACCACGTCGTGAATTTGGTCATTTTTTTGATAGGTAGAGCGAACACATTCGTCCTTGGATTCGAAGCCTTTTTACTACTTTTTCTGCAATAGAGAAAAAAACACGTTTTTATGTTTCTTATTAGTAAACATATTCCTTGCAATAAATTTTGGACCTAGCATCGAGGGATTAAATTTTCTGCAATAGAGAGGAAAACACGTTTTTACAATTTTAATTTGAAAAAAATGTGTCTTACAATTGTTACAATTCTCGACTTAGCATCGAGGGATTAAATTTCTATACACAGTAACAAAAACAAGTATAACACACACAGTGATCACGCACACAATACACGCTATAAAGAAAACTATGATTTCTTATCTATTTCGGTTTGAAATTTTATAATCACTTTCCAAAGAAATTCAAAGAAATAATGAGCAGACAATTTAAAAACAAAATGAAAGAGCTATTAGTTAATCGTAAGATTTATTGTTTGGATTAGTATTTTAATATTATTTTTTAAGATATTTTGTATTGTCCTATATACAGATTTTTTAAAGTGCCTGGTGTTATGTCCGATATTTATATGTAAATAGTCAATTTATTTTATCTTTTAATTTTCAATTATTATGTAGTCATTTATTTACTGAATATTTATGTATTTTATATTTATAATTATGTTAACTATGTTGCGTTAAATATTTGTTACGTTAAATATGTTGTTTACTGAGGTTGACCTCTGGATGGCGCTGCTGCAGCGTTATTAGGGTTGACCTATAGATGGCGCTTCAGCGGAGAGTGGGGAACATGCCCACAATGTGAATTATTTTATGGGGATTATTTTAAAATGAAATATGGTTTCGTGGAGAAAAAATATGGAATATAGCAAATGCAAGACTCAATTTTCTTTTGCAAAAGTGATTGGACCGATTGTGATAACAGTGAATAAACTATAATAAATACAATAAAAATGTCTGTAAATTTATTTGTTGCACGAATTTAGCGTAGTAACCTTCACGAATGCTTTTCTTTGTACACATTCATCCCCAGATGTTCTCCCATGTTATGATTCATAGTAAACATTTTTGACATTTTTCTCACAACACGAACAATTAGCTTTCTTGATGTAACTTGCAAAACCAAATAAATGTTACTTTATACTATGTTCAATATATCTTTCTCATTTCGTTCATAACCTCGTAGGAATACCATTATTTTCAGAGGAATACCGCTATTTTAATAAATACAATAGAAAACATCCACTATAAATAACATAACCTAATATTTATTTATTCCATGAAACGTGTTTTGGCAGCCCTGCCACATATAACCATCAATGATGTGCATCGATCTTTATCCTGACTTTCCTATATAATAAGAAAGCCCTGTTATAGTAAATATAACCTTTATTGTAGACAAACTAAACATGGCGGCGAGGATTTTATTAGGAATTTATAATTTTCAGCTCCAAACATGCAAAATTGAATATTCCATTTGTATGATAGTTTAGCTTAGTATATTTATATAGTATATTTATTCGTATAGGAATCTGTAATTTTTATTCATCTTATTCAACAGACAATTGCATTTATTCCAGTATTACAGCGACCATAACAAAAGCGTTTCATAAATTTAAAGCGGATCATATAGAGGTGTCTCAGGCGAAAGTAGTAAATATATTTTTACTGACTTTCCTGGGGACACCTGTCTATGTTTCTGTAGACGAGAAGCAACATAGAAACTGACATTCCTTCGATGCTTCATCACCGTGTGTACCTGTGCATTATTTAAAGCAGTAAATGAAAGGGTCTGAAGTACGGTATTATTTTGTTCACCAAACCGTAACCAACGGTGAATCACCAGTGCAATGACTGTGTGTATGTCCACAAGAACTTGGTATTATTGTTCGAGTTTTTTTTTAACAATTCCCTAACTTCCGTCGATTGTGATTGGAATATTAAACGAAAGAAAATGAAAGAATTTGCTTTTCTAATTTTGTAAATATGATCGAAAAACCTGTTAAAAAATTATTTTTAGTCTGAATAATAATTAGGTTATTTATAATTGAGAAATTTTGGATTTACGCTTTTGCGATTACATGTTAAAAATAGCGTTACCCATATCTTTTAGATTGATACGAGAGGGATAATGTGATAAGAACAAAATGTAAATTCTGTCAATTTTAAACGTTGAACGTGAAAAGTAACTTTGCTAGTGAGGATTATAAACGTGGTTATCTAAATCTGTATATGCATTCAGAGTTTCAAATATATTCTGTTATGACTGTTTTATTTTTAATGAATTTCATAGAGTACTTAAAGAAAATACTGTTTATTTGAATGTTGAGTATTAAAAAAAGTTTTATGTGCTGTCCAAAAAACAAAGGAAGATAATGTATTATTTTAAGGGTCGTTTCAATTCCAGATATTTTATAAGTTTTGAAAATATATCGTCTAAGAATCACCGATAAACTTATAGGTATGATAGTGATGCAGTTTAGTGAAACGGTTAAATCAAAGGAAAATAAATGTAATACAGATTATGTTAATTGAATGACTAGGAGGTATAAGAGATATAATTGAAGCGATGTGTTCTAAAGGAATGAATTGTTAATTCCTGAGATAAATAGGAGGAATAAATGCATAACTCCAATAATTACATAAGAAATGGGTATTAGAGATGACAAATATGAAGCACTTATTATTATTAACTCGAAAGGGAGTTGAACAGAATATAAAAACAAAACCGCAGAATTACAGACACTTAATTAGTAAGGAAACAAAAAGAAGATTATCCCCAATCGGCAATTGATAGTAACAACACAAACCCTAGAGAAATGTGCAAGAATTTTAAATTATTATTAACAAACAGTCGTCCTAACCATTGCATGCTAAATTAAATATATGTTTAAATTATATTTTGTGTGAAGTATAGAGAATATAGTAAAAGGGAAACATAGATCAAATGATATTACGTATGGAATAGCTGTCCAAGGAATTGAACAAAAAGAAAAACTATATAAATTCGAAGCCATTACTAGGGTAATGGCCATTATATATATTTTAGACCATTACTGGTCTCAAATATAGGCTCAAAGATATGAAAAATTGAAATGAAGATATGAAATACTAGAGATATTACAGGCAATGGAATAATTCCAGTGGTGTTACAAGATGTATGTATGAATTCGGCTAACAGACTTCTTGATATAATGGACGCTTCACTAGAAACGGGTGTGTTTCCTAAAGATTGGAAGACAACCTATATAGTGTCGCTGGTAAAAATGAATGGAACACAACTATGTAAAGTATTCAGACCAATTAATTAATGAAGAAAACGAATTAATGAAGATATCGCTATGTTTGCTATGAATGCATGTGTTCAATCGATATTTTGTGTAAAGTATAGAGAATATGGAAAAAGAGAAACACAGATGAAATGATTCTACATATAGAAATCCTGTCCAAAGAATTGACGAAACGGAAAAACTACACACATTTGAAACCATTACTATAGCTGGTCTACAATCTATGCTCAAAGTTATGAAATATACTAGAGATGATACAGGCAATGAAATAATTTCAATTGTCTTATAAGATTTCAGATCAGCTTTTAGACAGGAATATTCCTGTGAAACGGTATTAGTTAATATATGGTGACAAATGATTAAAAGCAACGAACAACAAGTTCTCACAGTATTTCTGTATTGGAGTATTTGAAGCTATTGATAGGCAATTATTATTAAGAAAAATAGAAAAGATAGGTATTAGGGATAGAGCTGACGAATGGATCAGTTCATATTTAAATAATCGTTGTTAAGTACAATGGAACATTATCAGAAATGATAAAACACTTCATATGGTGTTCCACGAGGAACTGTGTTGGGACCATCGCTGTTTACTTTTTATGTTAACGATTTAATTGCTACTACCACGAAGTGCATATGTTTGCGGATGCTACTAAGTGGTAACGATTTAAATAATATGATAGAAATAATTAATTTGGCACTCTATGTAAGTAGTATTTTGGAGGAGCGTAGAGACCGAAGAGACTGGTTCGGTCTCTACGCTCCTCCAAAATTCCTCGATTGTACTTCAAATTTCCTATATTGTCGCTCAACCTTAACTTTTCTTGGAACACTTGTGGACAGCAGAATCGCGTGAAGTTTTGCAGGTATAGTTAGCCATATATACTCAGTACACCCTGAAAATTTCAACTGCGCATACCCTCTGGTTCGGTCTCTACGCTCCTCCAAAATTCCTCGATTGT
>JARFOC010000595.1:159440-169504 GCA_031763485.1 Osmoderma eremita
GTATAAGAGAACATGTCTTGACGTTATCTCAGTTGTCGGCTAGAGCTCGGAACTGATCAAGCAGCATGCAATGGTTATTGTTCGAACATATCTTGACGTGTTAAGAACTGCATTTCCCATTCTTAGATAGCATTAATATCTCTCTTATTATGCAGCTTTGTTAAGATATTTTTACTTTAGTGACCTTATTTTAAGATCTTTATTCACCCCTTGAAAATAAAATCACAAGACTGTAAACAGCCTGTATAAGCTATTACGGGATGGGATTTGAATGCATTCCGTTTAACGGAGAAGTTATGAGTCAATAAATACAGCATGTAATTATACTTTGTTTACGTTATCAATGAAGTAGTACGTATCACACTGGAACAATAAGCGTATACTTGAAAGTAGCGGCAAATTCAAACTTATTTCAATAGGATGAGGTAATTAATCTGAACCACTACTAATGTCTTAGCAACGTTAATATCGAAAACATACGCACATCTTTTACGTAATGGATTCATTAAAGATATGTACTATAAAGGTGGATATTTATGGATAACTATGGCTATATAACTCTAAATAGAAACGCTCTTAACTGTTTGAAAGATTTAATATGACCAAAAACATAGACAAGGAAACCAAACCACAATACGACGCAACTAACACATAAACATTTGAAAATTCCAGTGATATTTCATTTTATCCAACGTAAATTTTATGTGCGAAAATGAAGTGAGAAACTTTCAACCATTGCCAACTTGCCTCAAATTTCAACCAATCACAAATCCGGAAACATTATCCTATCATTGCCAACGCTTTGTTTTTAACGTGAATGGAGTATAGTTACAGTTGATTTTCTGTTAATAACCAAAAATGTGACTTCGTCATCGAGAAAACGCCATGGCTAATTTCATTTGTTTTAGGAATGTCAGTGATGAGTGAAGTTGGTAATAATTTGATTTCGGTACTGACATCTGGTGGGGACTAAGGAAACCACAGGTGACAAGTTACAATTTTAATGTATTTTAAGGTGCAATTTGAATGGTAAGATTTAGGATAAATTTAATTTGTGCTTTAATTATCGCTTTGAGACAATTTAAGGACTCAGACATAAGTATGTTTTCTTTTTTTAGCATATTTTCTTAACTACCTATCATTTTTTTCCTAGTTATATCCTGAATTATTTTTATTTTCATCATATTATTATTTGGTACAGAAAGAATGTTACCACAGTCAGACCTTTAAACTTTAATTATTCAGAAGGAGTTTAACAGTCTTGCTTTCGTGAACCGTACATCGATAATTTTGCTGACGGGAACTTGGTTTTTCTCATCTCCCCATTCTAACTGTTACGATCTCGTCAGAGATCTTAATCGATGTCGCGAGAATCCCATGTAATTGTAAGCAATGATTTTAACGAACTGTAATTTATTCGGTTATATTGTATTCTCTTTATTTCCCATCTTACAATTACGTTTGTTTAACCATTGCGTTTAAGTGGGTTACGTGTTGGTAATACCTGTGTGCGCATTCTTATTTTCCCGATATGAAAGCACATGAATGGATTCTTGGAATTGATATTAAATATACTTACCTAATAGATAATTGTTATACGTGGAATGTCCAACCGAAGACTGGATCTTTGATTACACCTCTATTTTTGTAATCTTTGCTTTAGAAACATTTTTCGTACTCATCCCGTCTCTGGCTGGGTTACTATTACTCCCTACACAACAGAATTCGTCTTTATCGGCTCAGCCGGAGATAAAGGGATATAATTCAAATATCAATCGTATAGCCAATCGAGTATCTCCAGCACTTTACTGAGATTCTATCGGTACTTTTTATTTTGTTCTTTGAAATAAAACATAAATAATTAAAAAAATTGTTTATTAGATATATCTTAAATAATATAACATTGATATGACATGAGTACATATAATTTTCGTATTTAAAATAGAGCTAAAACATTGTGTTGTAATATTATTAATAATAGTTTATCGTTATCAATTAGCCGTCCACTTTCTTATTCGTCTTTAAGCAAAATAATGTATATTTTCAGTGTATAGTATATATGTATATATATATAATAATATATTGCTTCATTTTCAATCAATCATCATTTCGTCTTCAAATGATTTAATTGTTGAATATATTTTCCAAGTGTTGTTTATTTATCTATGTATAGATAAAGATTATTAATTTTGTTAAAATTTCACGATGAGTAACCGGGGGTGATGTGGAATATCTCTGAAAACATGCAAATTGGTAGTTTCAAGTTGATAGTCTCTTTCAACACTGCAACATTTTTAACCTACTTGTTTTAATTTTTCGAAAAAATACATTGGGAAATTGACGTAGCTAAGAATATATCGTCTGTTAACACGCTGTTAATGATTTTGGAATGTAATTTTGTCGTCGAAAAGTGACAAGGATTTTTTAAGTTAATAAAATAATATTGAGAAAAAATTGGTGAATTTTTAATAAAGAATTATACTTATATTTTGTATATTTTATCAGAGATTTGTTACGAGAAGGATTTTAGGTTGTCATTTTCAATTCTGTAATTTTGTGAAGTGTCCCCAACACAGCGTTACAAAAATTCCTAACTTCTCGACTGACTTGATTTCTCTTACGATATTCAAACATAATATCATGTGCATTGATACTATAGTAGTGTTTATTATTTGATGGAATGTATCATTAAATCTAGATTTTAAGTATTATTTACATACAAAATTAAATGAAATATTGGAATGATGAATAGAAATTTTACAATTTAATTTTTTGTAATTATGGGGTAAATCATATTTCAGCGGCGATGTTATTATTTTACATTTAGGGTTCATCTACAGATGCAAATAGATACATTATAATAACAACAATTCAGCTGTCGCCATCTATATTCAGATAATACGACTTCATCTAATTATTTCTTATTTATAACTGCTTTTGAGAATCTGCAACTTCTTTTGCGTCATTTCGACTTATGATCTACGTGGATCAACTAGAAAATCTGAAGAATGGGTCGGTTTGGCACACTTTATCAATTATACACATACTTTTTTAAAATATATTATGTCACAAACAGGAAAGGAATTACTATATAGACAATTGCACAATGTAGTAGTAATAGCTGTTGTGATTTTGTTTCGTGACCCACATAACAAAATTCAAATTTGCCGCAATTATTTTTAGTAACTTCAACATAAAGATATTAAAATACCTATTAAGGTAATAAATTGTAGGTGTATCATGCTTTAATGTTGAAGTCGCTAAAGATAATAGAGGCAAATTTAAATTTTGCTGTGTAGGAAAATACCATTCTGAAGATCAAAACCTTTTTAAAGTTAATGGGCGGATGTTTCATAAAATCTAATCTACATGTCAATGTTAAAGTTATTTACACAATCTCGTTCTATCATCTACTCACATTGTATCTAAATATTGTTTCAAATCTGTCAAAAAACTGTGTTATTATAGATTATAGCGATGTTAGATTCCACATTGAGGATTGAAGAGCACGATTTTTAACAATATTTATGCATATGCAGTGTAAATTATTATTTGACACGATGTAGATGTGTGTTTGGATGCGTTTTAGGAGGAAATAAATGGGATATTTGAGAATTTAATTTGCTGAAGGTTTGTAAATAGTTTTTACAGCGTTTTTTTCTGTTATAAATTTGGCACTAGTTTTGTGTTTTACAATGCAATTTCTCTGAGAAAATCAGGACCTCCTAGATATAGTACAGGCTCTCAGTCTAATCGGCCCTGCGTGTCTTTAACTTATATTTTATTTTTGTTTCATGGGGCTGCCACTTTAGGCTGCTTATTTGGTTGCCTATCTCCACGCATTGCTAAGCGATATTTGATTGCTAACAAAGTAGTTATTTCTTCTTCTTAGATAGGTGTGGTTATAAAAGAAGAATATAAAAACACGTATAATTTAGAAGTTGTTTCATTTTATTGTGTACGTTATTTCTTCTAATCGCTTGACTAAATCTGCTAAAATTGATTATGAGAAGTTCATATTATGCAAGCGAGGTTATGTGACCACTGCTACACATTCATTGCTTTTAAATTCTGTTAAATACTTTTGAAAACATACGAAAATTATTGACGCGAATGACCAGATAGACTGTAAGTGTATAGGAGGCTGTTGAGAAAATAATTTGTATTTAAAATTGTGCCAACAGATGGCAGCGTTGCTGGTTATATCTGTCACTAAAGAGGGGGTACCAACTCCTGTTTGACATTGATAATCTCAGAATGAAAAATAGTTTTGTCTTGTGAGTTTTTAAGTTTTTTAATTGAGAATTCTCTTCTAGATTCTAAATTTCCCTACTATATTTACACTGACACTTTCATAATAGGAATCAGACGATTCAATTGAGTGATGTAAAGAAGTATATGGAAAGAGTGCGAGACTATTCGAGAAATTAAAAAAAATATATATTCAAGACAATCTCTGAGATTGCTTAATAAGAGCATCTAAGAGACATCTAGTAAATACTTACACAGTACATATAATTTACGTTATTAATTCGAATGATAAAAAATGTTAAAACAAATTGGTAAACATTAGTAATAGTTAGTTTATTTTTATCTTTATTATACTTCCACATTATAGTTCTTGCAATGAAACAACCGATTTTTGACATTTCGACTCTTCATGACATGGTTGCCACGCATTACAAAGCATATCATATAGTTTGACAGATATATATCTGTAGCGATATTGATAGGTTATGGTAAAAAAAAGCGAAAACTAGCAATACCAAATAGAACGTCAAAATGACAAACGTCAAATAAGTACGTTGACAACTTACTTTATCTATGCAATTGGCAACGCCCTAATTGAAGAAATCCTACGCGGACGAAATGTCACTAGATTTGACATTACTATCTGTTTGCTAAATCCGAAGTTGTGCTTGGTTGTGGTGGTACGATTTTAACATTATCGCTGTCAAAAGTCGACTGTTTTGTTGCGAGAGCTATATATTACCTGTTTAACATATGCTTGAGTGCATATATTAAATGCATATCTACAACTGCAGAGCTTATACTACCAACCTAACAGATGAAAAAACTCGGTTGTTTATTATATACTCTAAAACGCATACAATAGACGTACGTCAAAAAGGTGCGGTTTTTCGGTTTGGTATAATAAAAGACTTAAATGCTTTCAATTTACGACGATGCATTACTCAATTTCCTATTCGTCAGTTCTATTTAAGATGAATGAAATACTAGATATTGTAGTATAAGCTGTGTAGAGGTAATTTGCCCTAAATTCTTGACGGTCCGTATCCAAATCCTCATTTTATCAATAAAATCTTTATAAGTCGTTTAAGTATATATTATATATACAGGATGATCGTGTTAGGTGATCACTAAGTGCGCATCTTAAAAATACTCGAATTAAAAACTAGTCACAACACTGTTGAACTCCGGAAAGAATCGTTTCTAACTCTTAATCTTGCGTGAACTTATTCGCTTTTGTTCCTAGAGCTATAATTTCCGAACTTTTCCTAATTTCATCGCTGACTACTTCTTTAAGCATCCCCCACAGTTCCTCCTTGTCTAGCAGGATGTATTTATCATCCTTCTCGTCGGGAGCGAAGGTAATCTGTTTGTCTTCATCTTCCGGTTTCGATTTATCCAAGAATTTCACGGGTACCGTTTGCCTGTTCGTATTAATATGTTTCGGGGGCGAGACGTTCATGTCCACCATCAATTCTTTGGGTTGCTGTTCCGAATTGGAATCAGTCGGTAATGTAGATGCCGATATTTTGGATTTTATAATCTTCTTCGTTTTCTTTTCGCCGGTTGTTGGGGTATCCTTTGTTAGTAACTTCTTCAGGGTATTCTTCGGTTTATTCTTCTCTTCTGCAGTCCCATTTTGTAGCTGCAATATTATTTCGTCTGCGCTTTGAAATCTTATTTCGATGGTGTTATTTCCTATGCTATCGCCGGATTTAATAGGAATTGCTGTGGGTTCTATGATCCATTGAGTCTTTACATCATTTTCACTTCCCTTACTCTTATTGTTTCGATCAATATTTATGCTGTATGTCACTATAGTTAAATTTTGCACCTTCTTAGGTGAATACGTAATATTTTTGGCACCCAAACCAACTTGAACCGGATCTTCTTTCCCAACGGCGCATTTAGGGTCGTGGAACGCTTTTTCCGAAGTTGTTCTATTGGCTCCAAACCAAGTTATAAGGTCATCGTCTGCGATACCTTTTAATAAGTTACTTTCATTTTGGGCGTGGAAGAATGTTTCCGCAGCCAAATCTTCCCTCGATGCTGGGTAAACCCTAGCGTAAGCAGGTCGTAACGATGATATGACGAAAGCACTCCTAGCCAAATATTGGACGCATATCGGACAGCTGTTTGTGATATTGGCGAAGATGAACCAGATATTGTTGCTGTGGTAACCGTGCTGCATTTCCAATATGTTTTCTTTCAAGTCTAGAAGAGCGGGGGGTGCTGAAGCCAGCTCGAATCCAGAGAATAGAGATATTTCCATGCGCAGAACTCCGGAAGTTTTTCCTCCTTTCCACCTGAACAAGGAAATAATTTAATACATGTACTGGAATAGGATTGGACTACAATGGAAGATGTAAGAATACCTGAAGCAAGTCTTGATCTTGAGCATGGGGAGCTTGCCTTCGATTTCCTCTACTGAACTCCTATCAGGTAAAATTTCCTGAATGACGGCTGACCACAAGTCTAGTAATGGTGTTCTGTTTTTCGTGAAGTAAGTCGAGTATGTTGTTTTACCCTAAACAAATCAACCAATAAATATAAGCAATTGTGATGACTAAGAAAAACAAAATTAAATAAATCCTTTTCTTTCGATAAGAAACGTTGATTTTAGTATATTATGAGAAATGTCTTTGAATTTCTTTCTAAATCTTTTTTATTTTTGATCAGAACTGTAATTCCATCACCTACTTGAACGGTGGCGCAACCAGCTCCTGTAGCATACACGAACACCTTAGTCGGCAGGCTTGGCAGATGCAATAGCTGAGGTACTTTCTCCGGTTTCATCTCCAGAGTATCGGTCAACTCCATTCCGGAAGTAGCCAGCGATATCGTTAAGGAACGATGTTTGTCCTTGGCCAGGGAATCGTAGAGCGTGAAAGCCTTCACAACCGGATATAGGAGTTCCGAGTGCCTGTCCAGCATGTGCGACCGATAGAAGAGGTATCGCGTTACAGATTCGGCGAATTTCAAGTCCCTTATCAGACAGAACGTCATAAGGGCGTATATGGAAGCTTTGAAGTCCTCCATAGTCGCTGTAAAATACGTTTCTTAAATAACTTAAAAGGAATCAATAAGAATTTGGTTATATGAAAATCTTAACGATACTTTCAGCCAATAACATCGATGTAATAAGAGAGATAGTTCCTCTTGTCCTCTAAGCCCTAAATCGTTAAGACTGCAACTATTCAAATAAGTTTAACTTACATACTACAGGTTCCTTCAACATAACAGATGAAACAACTCGCTTGTTTATTAGTAGTTACATAATTGTTACAAAAAATTGATTCAGCTTTTCGCGTCGTTATATACACTAAAACGCAAACACGAGGCGTACGTTAAAAAGGTGCGGATTATATACACTAAAACGCAAATACGAGGCGTACGTTAAAAAGGTGCGGATAAATCAGTTTGGTCGAAATCCCGCTGTTGGTTTTGTTTGTTTCTGTTTGTTGGGCTGTTCGGTGTTTTATAGATAATACTAAATGACTTCCTCTTGTCCTCTAAGCCCTAAATCATTAAGACTGCAACTATTCAAATAAGTTTAACTTACATACTACAGGTTCCTTCAAAGTTTTTCCGACTTCTGACTCGTACAACCAATCAGCAGCATCCCTCTTAGGTACGGGGTGTGGCCATCCGAACTCGCCATCTTCAGTAGTCGACGCGTTCCTTAACTTCTCAATTGCCCAAGTCGCTGTAGCACTTCTGGCCAATACTAATGCTAAAGCTACAGTTGCAATGGTAGTGGAAGATTCAATCTTGGGCAAGCCATTTTCTAGAAATATCTTCGCCTTCAACAAAGTCTCGGAATCTGCGTCCGATTCTATGCCGATTTCGAAGAGAGTTATTACAGTTTCCGCCGTCATTTCAACGATATGCTCGAATGACAACGTTTCGTTAGTTCTTGTGCCTTGCTCATCTTCGGTCTTGCTCTCCCCTTCGTTAGATGATAGTTTGACGTCCGCTGGTAGAGGTAGGAAACTCCCATCGTCCTCTTGGCGTAATTGCACCCATCTTTTGATACCTTGGATGAGATCTGGATCGATGTTGAAGTAGTTCTGGACTTTGGTGAGGATTTCTAGAATGGCCACTGTGGCCTTGTGACTGCCTAGCATCTGATGTTCACTGAAGGAATTGTCCGGTTTCCGATAGGATAAAATCGTTTGGATCTGTATTTTGATAAATTATAATTTTTTTAATTTGAAATCCTTTACTGTTTCATCGAAATACTTACTTGTCCGGGTAGATTTTTCATTGCTGATTGCTTCAAAGTCTCATTAGCTCTAGCACCAAGATGCTGCAGACTCAATAGGGTTGTCAGTGATGATAATGCTTCAGATAATCCACCCTTTTGATTGTTATCGGTTATAACGGGAATCGCTAAGCCTCCAGATACTAATAATTCCCCCCATTCAGACCCGGGAACTACAGATTTTGGAGTCTCCAAATGCAGCACTTGAGAATATCCGGCTTCATCGTTGAAATTCCACACCCTGCAAAATATTTTTCTTAAGACTTCTGGAAGTCATTAGGTCTTTGAGGTTCTCGATTTACTCGGGGCGACAACTAAATGAAAATCAATCAAAGAGGTGAAAGTCGATACTACGGAAAATTAAAATGGAAAACTCGTCTGCACGGATAGAGGTGATGGCAGAAAATTAAAAACTGCAGGGTGCCTATGCGCCGACTGGAAATGACTGCGCTACGATTACGGCATCTGCTTCAGAGCGGTAATTGACGCCCGATAAATTAATGACGTGGATCTTGTTACGAAATCCGGTCGCGAAGATCTGGGGTGAAACAGTGCGGAGGTAGGAAGCGGGTTTGGCAAAAGCAAGGAGATTCGCGCTACGTCGCAGATAACAATTAAAACTGATGGATGGACCCAATTCGGATGATATATGTCTTTGGGGGGCGAATCCGCCGGATATATGAGACCAATTATTTCCGGTTTCTGTGTGTTCGCGAGCTCTGGTTGTTGGAAGACGTCGGGCGAGCGATAGTTCCCTTTGACCTAAGCTCTGCGGCCTTGATTGATGGAGATCCGATGGGATATTGAATAGGTGACGTGTATTTTGTGGTGAAAGGAAACGGGAGATCCCTGTTTGATTGGCGGAGCCTTGTATTATCTTTTGTCGATCACTCAAACGGTAAAGGTTGAATAGCGCTCCAATTTTCACAGTTCAAATATTCCAAATGTTCCTTACTTGCGATTAAAACAGAAATACCAACTTTGAACAAATCCACAAAGATTTGAAATCACATCAAAGCTGTTACAATGATCGTGCAACCGAAAACAATTCTTTCTCCTAAAATATTATTTTATGACGTTTCGTAACTATTTATTTAGGATAAGGTTAACGTCTGCGATGCATTCATACATTTTCTATGAAAATAAACCGATTTGCAATTATTTTCGGAAATACCGACAGTGCGTGTGCCTTGTCACTTAACTGCCCCTTGTAACAAACACCCGTCACCAGATAGATAGACAAAAAATCTCTTGGTTCGCTGCATACCCAGAAGATATGTTTTTAATTATTCGAATTCTAAATTATATTTAATCTTCCTATTATTAATACCCTGCTGGTCTGTTCACATCTACTATACACTTGCATCGTTCGGGTCAATATGACCCGAAACATAAAAAAAGGAAACAAAATACACAAGTTACTAGTAATTGTTTATTTAATGCAAAACTAACAAATAATATTCTTAAAAACCTAGAAATTACGGATAATAATGAAATATTGTTATAGAAAGCTATTATTATGTTTTACAATTTGGACAAAAGTTTGTAC